>JAOYMU010000263.1:57613640-57626192 GCA_025802295.1 Psammodynastes pulverulentus
GGGTCTTCTTTTGTTGCCCTGCATAGGAGAACGGAGCTGGAAAGCAGGTTAGTAGGGTGGGGAGGGAATGCGGATTTTGCAGTAACCTTCCCCTGGAGTGGGGAAGGATTAGAGATTTTACAGTATCCTTTCCCTGCCACGCCCACCAAGCAATACCCATGCCCACCAAGCCACGCCCAAAGAACTGGCAGTAAAAAAAATTGAATCCCACCACTGCTGCATTCATATCAGGGCTGAACTCTAAGGGATATTTCATGGTAGGACAAAGAGTCATGTAACATCAAGAAAAAAGCTACATTTAAATAGTGTATTTCACCTTTTTGCAATAAAAAGTATAGTTCAGTTTTAGAGAACTTGGGGGCTGCAGTAAGACTGGGGACTAATTATAACCTGAGAACTCAAATTGTACATACTGCATCTACACTAGATTAAATGTACTAAACATCTTTATTTTTAATAAGCATTGTTGAATGTTGTGGTAGCTGCCTCATACATGAACTAATTCATGATTTGAAAAAACCAGCATGGCTGTGTCCATGTAACACATTAAACCAAACCTAAGCAGGCTCCATCATGTATTAGCACAGTTTGTGAACTCTGCCTGCCTTTTTTGTGCAATCATCTGCGAGGGAATAATATTTAGGATAAATACTGATCAGATCAGATCATTGAAACTGCCCAAATGTTTTGGATTTCAGTTTTTCTCAGCCTCAGGCAGCTTGCCATTAGCAACTGATTATAGGAATTTACAAGATATTGGAATTAAATTGCCTATGTGTTAATGTGTTTCTGCTTTACTTAAATCCACTTTTGACAAGGTGAAGGCATTGTAGATTTCTGAAAATGTTCTCCTTTATTCAGTAATGGTAAAATGGCTAACTTTGAAATCAAATTGTAAAACAGGTTTTCCTTCTGGAACAATTTTCTTTTAAAAATTCATACCCTTGTTTATTCAGATACAGCAGGAAATCCCTGAAAGTGCTGGGAACAGTTGGAGAACCCATAAACCCAGAAGCTTGGTTGTGGTTTTATAGGGTAGTTGGTGAAGAACGATGCCCTATAGTGGATACCTTCTGGCAAACGGAAACCGTGAGTTCTTTATATTCAGCTTTCTTATTATCCTGCAAATTTTTTTGGTTATTCCTGTGATTCCTTATTCTCCAAGGCCTGGATTTCAATCTTACCTGCCAACTCATTACAGCATGTCATAATTAAGTTGCTGTTCCTTTGCTGTGTATTTGTGCCATGTAGTTTCTTCCCGAAGCAATTAGAGCTTCTCCTTACTATCATGGTTTCCAAAATCCTATTAGAATCCCTCAGGATTCCAAATCCTATTAGAACTTGGTTTTTCTCTTTCTTTCACTACCCAAGCTCTTCTTATGCTGTGCTAGGCAAGAACCATTCCTTGTGGAGCCTTCATGGTGCCTTTTGTGCTTCCTAGGTTGAAATACAATAAAATAGACATGTTTTTTTTAAAAAAAGGTTGAAATGATGATGATGGTAATGTGTGCAATAAACCTCTGTGTGTTCATTCAATTCAGGCTCTGAAAATATTGTGTGAGGTATATTTCATTGGTTTAACTGTTTCCATTGCTGCTTTTGGTTTCCTCCTGCAGGGTGGTCATGTGTTGACTCCTCTCCCTTATGCCACACCAATGAAGCCAGGCTCAGCTGTAAGTATAGCTCTGGCATATTCTCTTTGTATGCAGCACGTTCTTGCACAGCTTCATGTAATGTACCAATTGTGCCCCTATCTGGACCAGGATGGATGAAATACATAGTCATTCATATATATATAAGTCAATAGGATAGCTGGCATGAAAACTTGCAAGTTACTGGGATAAGTCTCCCCACACCTATGAACCCTCCCCCAGCCCCTCTATGCTTGTATTGCTCTAGCCCAGGCCTGTCAAACTGGTAGCCCACGGGCCAGATACAGCCCATGCAGGCCACACCCACCCCAACTCCGCAAAGGCAAAAAACATGCTGATACGTCAGGACAGGGCCCGATACATCATGATACGCCCTGTGATGTGATCGGGTTTCACACCCCTGCCCTAGCCAGTCACATACCCCCGCACACCCTCCTTAACGTCACCTCTCTGCACCCTTGTGTCACCTATCTGAATCTCACTGCATCTCCATTGCAGCCTCACACACCTCCATGCACCCTCACATACAGTTCCAAATCTCACCATGTACTCCTGTGCCCCCATGAGCCTACTTCTCTTGCACCCTCCCTGACCCTTGCCAAATCTTCATCACCCCTTGCACAGTCCCATTAAGCCTTGTTCTGTCCCCCTTGCACACCCCCTTATGCTCTTCCCAACTTGACAGCAGCCACTGCTATTTGCCAGTCTCCTTGTGAGCCACCAGGGACTTGCAATTTCCTGCTGGCTTCCCCATTGACTTGGCTGTGGGACGCTGTCAGAAAGCTGCCTCACAATGTGGGATTCAGTTAATCGTGGCATGGTTAATCATGCAACTGGGATGCATTGTTAGGCAATGCAATTGTGCTTTATGACTGCATTGCTTAGTGTTGGAAATTCCGGTCTTAATTGCTACCATGAGTTGTGGGCTACCTATAAAGTATTTCATGGATTGTTTTAGGGACCATTTTCCAGTTGTCTTTACCCATGTGGTCAATTAGTTGAGCACAAGTGGGTTAGTTGCTGGTTTTCTCACTTGCCATAGCATGTGTTTCTTAGCCCTTTGGTTGTATGGTTTTTAAATTTTGTTGGCCACCCATGGCCACATTTGCAGGATGGGCAGCCATATAAATCAATTAAATGAATGGGTAGTCTTTGAAGCAAAAAAGGTTTAATTCCTGAAATCCAGCCTGAAATCTGACCAGAAACTTTGAACTTAATGCTAAAGCTATGGAACCTTTTAAAAAAGAAATCCTTGAAAATCTGTTGATATAATTGCACAGGTAGGCTGTAAGCCATCTATAGCTTACTTGGTGTTTCCAGCTCTATTTTCTGTGGCAAATTTCTGCAAGACTCAAACTGCGGTGCTTCTTTCCGGGCTTGGCCGCGGCTAAGACCGCATTAAAGTGGGCGAACTCGGGAATAAAACACGCCAACACCAAAGTATTTTTTACAGTGTGAACCCCTCGCGATGAGAAGGCTCTTAAGATGAGAACGCCTCGAGCAGCGTGGCTCACCTCCTTTTATTGACCATGCTGGAAGAAGTAACACTTGCCATTGGTTCATTCAAATGTCGCGCGATTACAGTTAGTCATTGACCTTTTCACTGATTGGCCTGCCAGCCCTCTCCTGATACCGACGCATCTTCTTTCCAAAGTCCGGAACACACTGCGCATGCCCTCCCAGAGGGAAAACGGTTGCTGCCCAGCCGGCAGGGGTCGACACGCTCCGGGCATGGCCCAAGGCGCCAGGGCATGGCCGCGAGCCCCATGGCAGCCGCAACACCGGCCCGAGCCCCAGCGCAGGTGTCCCCTGCCCCGGGCCTGTCCCGCAGCAGCTCCGCCCTGGCTGCCCGGCAAGCAGCCGCAGCCTCCAGCAAATCCCAACATCAAACACCCAGTTTTTTCTTTAAACTCCTTTCAGCCACATTAAAAAAAAAAGACTGAATATCTTTAATTCACCTGTTTCGGCTACACATTCCCGCAATCTCCTTTGCAGCCTCAGATTGAACAAGGTTGCCATTCCTATTGTATAAACAGATTGGGGATGTCTTCAGTTCTGGGTTGAAGTTCCTTTCAAGTTTATCTGCCATCTGCCCGTATATTTAGATTTGATCTTTAAAATCTTTCTAAAAATATTTCTGGACAGACTTTTCCTTTCTTTGGAGTGGTCCCTGCAGTGTTGGATGAATCTGGGGAAGAGTTAGAAGGAGAAGCTGAAGGTTATCTGGTAAGAGGACATTATGATGATGGATAGCATGACTTAAACACTATATGGAGTTTCATGGCTCAAATTCCAAGTTAATAACAAGTTTTGCCTGGACTGTTTGTGCTTAATTTCCTTCTTGCATTTTGAGATCCCGAATGGATGCTGATGAGGGAACTCTACGTTCGGTTCTGTTTTTAAAAAAAGACATGTTATAAGTAGTCGTGCAGTGAAGACTGTTTTGCTTCAAGTTGTCCATCATAAACTTCTCTATTTTCCCATTTATCAGGATTAGTAACTGTTTATTGTAGGATAAACTACAAGAAGATTTCAGTGAGGAAATAAGTATAGAAGACATCACCTGTTCCTCGTTCAGTGTTTGAGCAGTTTTTATTTAAACTTACCAATCAATAATGATCTATCCATTTATGGGTATTAACCACAGATATTTTGGCTCTGTTCAGCATTATATGTAGTTTTGAGGGAGAGTTTGAGAAGTTCAGATTGCTTTCTAAAAGTGGATACAGTACACTTGTCTACTTATCTTGGATTAGTTTGATGACTTTTTACCCGTATTTTTTAAAATCAATATTAGGAGATCATGGATATGCCTGCAGAATAGACTGGTGCCCAGTAGCTGAAAAATAACAGGGTGAGGTTGGAGAACAAAGTTGCTTGGGAGCTAGCCAAACTATCCAGCCTCTGGGTCTGATTACCACATTTCAGATATGATATCATTCTGTTTCTGAAGTTAGTTATTAGTGTAACTTTGGAGCAGATTAGTCCTCATTGTTTGTGCTAATATTTATTCATTATGCTATCACCTAAAATTACAAAATAATACATTTCTAAAAATCAGGTGGGGATAATATGAAACTTTCCAAGTCCTATCACTGTTGCATTCCTGAACACTGAAATATTTGTCAGTATATTATATTGTTTTGTTCGTTTCAATTCTGCACTTTGACATCAAGCAGATCTCTGTCTGAGTCCTTTCTTATTATGATGATATGTAGTTGGGAATTTGGGCTATTCTTTTTATCATACCCAAAAATATGGTATCCACAAACTACAGTTGTGTAGATCACAGACAGTGCTAAAACATCAACCATGATTTACAATCCAAATGTTTGGGTTCATACTAGTACTAAATCGGAATCATGTAAATCACATCATACTTTGTATTTTGCTTGAACTCAATCAGTTAAGTTTTCTACTTTTCTCACATATAATCATCTTTAGGTTTTTAAGCAACCCTGGCCTGGAATAATGCGCACAGTATACAAAAACCATCAGCGGTTTGAGGCAACCTATTTCCAAAAGTTTCCTGGTTATTATGTGACTGGAGATGGTAAGTCTTCACAAAGGAACTTTGACTCAAAACTTTTATCATATGAAACTTCTTGTTTAATTTGGAAATATTTAAGTGTGTTAGAAGTCCTCATAAATATACTTTTCTACTATATCAGTTTCCAGCAGTTACAACTGAATTCTTCTAAAGTAGAACTCTTTTATAGATCTCAGCTTTTTAAATATACTATTCACAGCCCTGGAATGAAGCACATTTTCTCATGCATAGAATCACTTGACTGGTCAGTTTTTCAAGTTTCTTCAAGCAGAGTTCCCAGCCTTTCCCCTCATAATCTTTACTGTTTCACCTCTTACGCTCCTGGTGAGATCTTCTTGGGTAGGCTTCCATAGTCCACTCCTTAATAAAGTCAGTTCTTTGTTCATTTACTCAGGAGGAAATGTGGAAACCTCTGCTTTCAGCAAACTTATTAGAGCAGACAAGAAATACTGAATGTGAATACTAATTCCAGAAGATAATACATGCTGTACATTAAAGTTAATAAATTAATTGAATAGTGAATGAGGGAAAGGGAAAAGAAAAATATCATGAATCATGTAGGTTTTACTCAGTGGTACTATTTTGGGTAGCAGAACACCTACAATCTACACACACACACACACACACAGACACACACAAATGCACACTCTATATCTAGTGCCAATTAGAACTTTTGATTCAAAGGCACAATTCAGCTCAACCCATGAAATAATTCAAGAAGTTTAAATCTCAGATTTTTTTTTTTAGAATTTGTTTTTCCCAAGCTCTGGTGGATTAACTAGTATGAATGATTTAGGTTTGATTATAAACTCTTCTGGGTCTGAACTTCTTGGGCTGGGATTTCTTCACATTCATTACAGATCCAGGTATAAAGGATGAAAAATTGAGGGGCAAAGATTGAAAGGAACTTAAAGTCTACAGGCCTTTAATTTTGTCTCTCTTCCAGGCTGCAAGAGAGATAAAGATGGTTATTACTGGATCACAGGTCGAATTGATGACATGCTGAATGTTTCTGGTAAGAGCCAAATTCTTGTGGAAGGATAAAGTTGCTTGTACAATTCTCTTGTTGACATAATAAGATTTTTAACATCTTTAGACCTTGGTCTTTGGGGTGATGCATTTTTAAAAAAAAAAATAAGAATGAAGAAATGTGTTTGGAACTGTGCTTGGTCATTGCTGGAGATTATAAACCATGATAAAGGAGAAAAATATCCAGCATTCACCCTTTGTCCTACCAAAAAAGCTAAATCAGGACATGAACAAATTTAAGTAATTTCATGTTGCTAGTTTTAATGGGACACCAGCCAGCCTTTAGAAAATTAAAGCGGCAAGAAATAAATGCTTATGTCCTTAAAATTGTTTCTGTGCTTTTAGTAAAGTGAGACAATAAAAAAGTTTTTTTTTACCTGCATGTCTACAGCACAAATCTATACATTGGCTGTAGTATTATTTTTATATAATTTATTTTTTTATATTTATATCCTAATATTATTTGAGATATTTTTTATTTCCTCTAAGAAGCTTAAAGATTATCCTTTATTTGTACCTCACGCATACAAAAATGAAGAAAGCTGGCATATAATATATTAAAATTATAATTATGCAATTAATATTACATATTTGAAAATAAAATCCTAGCAAGCCATGTCTTGCATCATATAGACATGGATTCTCTTAAACACTGTTGGGAAAAATTGAAGCTTTTAGTGCCTACTAATATTGCCAACTTTTATTGGGTACAACTATAAATTCTTATTCTCGTTCTTTATAAAATTGGCTTTTCTAAATTCTTTTGGGTCAACATTTTGTAATCTCAAATTTTATTTTTCAACTTTTACAGTATGGTTATTTTGTAAGAATAAAGAAATGAAAGCAAAGGAATTAATAAAAAAATGTGACCAGCTTTATGCTTTATATTCTGATTTACAGCTTGATTCAATAATACACTGCTTTTATATAAAAAGAAAAGAATGGTAAGACAAGACCAATAGTTATTTATTTATTTTTTGTAGGGCATTTACTGAGCACAGCGGAGGTTGAATCGGCACTTGTGGAGCATGCTTCTATCTCGGAGGCAGCCGTAGTGAGCCACCCACACCCTGTAAAGGGAGAATGCCTCTACTGTTTTGTGACTCTGAAGGATGGACATGATTTCACAAACAAACTGATTGATGAGCTGAAGAAACAAGGTAATTTTACTGGCTGAAGTCAGAGAAGCACATTGAAAGTTGTACATCAATCCAGATAGACATATAAAAAACTATTACTATAGATTGTGGGAAATATGACACAAGGATCCTGAATGTAGGAAGCAGGAATGAGTAATTTGTGGTCCTTAAGATCTTGCAGAAATTAATTTGCAGAAGCCCCAGTCAAAATGGGCTTGGTAAGGGGGAAGGTTGGAATTTATATTCTATGGGAAGACTATGGTATGCTCATCTCTGTATTCAAGTTTTGACTGAGCGTAATCCAGTTAGTTTACTAGTGTTTCTCCTGGTTAAATATAATTGTCCCAAATCTAGCAATTCTAGATTTTTCAGGGCTGCAACTTCCTAGCCAACATGGCCAAATTAGGGGTTTTGCCAGAATTCTGGATCCCAGGCTTGAAAAACCTGTATCAATTTATTAAAAGATGGCAGGAATACCACATGGGACCGTTGATATATAAATTATGCAATCTAGGTCTGATATTTTATGGAATCAAATGTCTTCCCCATTAGTGGAGTTGATATAGCATCAACATATATAGTAAAAGAGAAGTCCTGTAATGGATGTAGTGGTCTCTATCCCGTGATTACCCATGAGCTTTGTTGTGGCTTTTCTGGGAAAAAATCCATAGCTATCAGAATGCCTTGAAAGAGTGCTTTTCTTTTGGTTCTGTCAAAACTAAATTTAGTCCTTGCCTTTGATATGCCCCTGCTGCCAGCTGGCGTCCACTTTCAGTACTTAAGAGCACACTGTACACCCATGAACACGATGGGAATTCCGCAAAAATGTGTACATAGCGACTCTCCAACTGTCAGCAAGTAAAGAATGTATTGGCATACATACTTTGTGTTTATCTGGCCCAGACCTTTTCCATAATTCTGTTATTTCTTAATATGCAGAGTGAAAGAATTGCTAGCATTTCTTTTTCCTTCTTTTTCTTTTTCTTTTGGGGATAAGTAATTACTGAATAGTCCCTTTCCAGTTAAAAATAAATTCTGAAAAATCCTTGTGCCTTTTGAAAACATTTTAATGGGGAAGATTTTCCTAGGAAATACATTTACATATCGATTTCTACGATTTTTAATCTTGCATTTTTAACTGCAAGAGCTTGTGAGAGTGGGAGTATCTAAGGTCATTCTGTTAGTTCATATAGGAAGAGGCTTAGCCAGGGCTCCAGGGGAACTGACACCAGATGTAAACACCTCCGCCTCCCAATTTCTATACAACACGGAGGGATTCCATAACATACATTATTGTAGTTGTAATGGGAGCAAATATGTGTAACTCAGAGGTGGCATGTTGCCTTGCCTGAGTTTTTTGAACTTGGTTTTTGGGTTATAGACATGTAATTCTAATAGTTAAGGGGCTGCCACAAAAAAGCAAAAGGCAACATGCCACCTCTGAGATACACATATTTGCTCCCATTACAACTATAATAACGTATGTTATGGAATCCCTATGTGTTGTATAGAAGAATATGTATCCTCCCCAGATTGCAATTCTGAGACTGAACATATTTAATAAGAAACAGGACCCCAATTATCAGCCATCTCATAGAAGAAATCAAATGACTTTTCTGAACGTGATTTTTTAAAAAATATACTCAGACTTTTCTTATTTGCAGTCAGAGAAAAGATTGGTCCTATTGCAACTCCAGATTATATCCAGAATGCTCCTGGCCTGCCCAAAACCCGCTCAGGTATGTTTTGATTTTGATACCTGTTACTTTGTTGCAGGGGCTTGCTAGTTACTAAATGCTATATTTGTTGTTGTGCTTCTGGAATCGGTGTGAGAATTTAAATCTTTAGAAATTAATTGACAACTAATCCAGAAGTATACAGTTTGTAAATTAGACAGTCATTTTATTTGCACATATATACACTTACTGAACTAAAGGTACATGTATTACAAGCTATGTGTAGGTGTGTCTATCCATTATAGGATAAGCCAAACTTGCTTTGGCCAGAGTATATCCTTTTACAACAGTAATTATTCTTTTGGCAAAACATATTTGTACAAGGCCCCAAAAAATTCAAACGTTGGTATTTCAGTTTAGAATCTCATTATTTTAGGATCCAGGGTCCCTGGATGTATCCATTATGTGTCAGATTTGATTTGTGAATATATTTTAATTGTCTAGAATCCTACATTTTGCACAGCTGCATAAATCTTACTGTTTTGCAAATCATTTGACTTCAGCTTCTTTGCATGACAGATTTAGAGGGCCACATAAATTATCTGTACATGATTAATAATTAATTCCCTCATTTCTTTCTCATAATCAAAGTCAACTTAAATACCGTACTTTCTTTGTAGGTAAAATTATGCGGCGGGTATTAAGGAAGATTGCAAAAAATGACCGGGAACTGGGCGATACCTCAACAGTGGCAGATCCAGCAGTTATAAACCATCTTTTCAGTAACAGGTGTGAAACAATAATGTAGCAGGGCTATCCTACTAAAAACAGCAGAAATGCAAGAATTTGATGAGAATATGGCCCCTGAGAGACAATGACTTGAGATGGGAAATTGTTGTGTGCTGCTCTGAATATAAGATCCTGAAGAGAAGACAAACTGGTGCTCCAACATCCAGTCCTTTCGTGTTGTAAATCTAGCTTTGTGCCTCTAGCACTATGTGTGTTATTTTATAGTCCAATACTCCACATATGAAATTTCAGCCTCACCCAATATTTCAATTATTTTTATTTTTACACTTAACATGCTATAATTGGTGGAGCTTAGAACATGCAGATATTGGTATGAAGAGGCTCTCCTCCTGAGCTGTAGTTATGAGCCTTTAAAAGGCTTGAGAACTAATAGATTAAGCAGTAATCCTCATGTTGAGGCAGTATTACTGAAATACATATTTTAACAATTAAGCATTTGTTTTAACAAAAATTATCCTGAGTACCCCAGCTGCACAGCATAGGAAATGAGACATTTTAAAGAAAACTGTCAAATATGAAGCTGTGTAAAATTATTTTTCCAGTGTTCTCTCTGTTGAAATGTTGACTGGAAAAATTATATTTTTTTGTTCCCCCAAAGGAATAACACTATCTACAGATTCTAATTTTCAATAATGATTGTGTGCTTGAAGGCACACATTTGAATTTTTGCAGTATATTGTTCCATGATGGATGCAACCTCAGCTGTTCTAGTCATTAAAGCTGTGCTGTATGCCTAGATATTCTGTAGAGGGAGGTGCTTTTTTTTTTTTTTGCTAGAAATATTTGGTGCAATGTCAATGCCAGTTAAATCTGGGGAGATATATCTATTATTTTCATTAACGGGTGAGCAGCAGATGCTATAAATATTAAAGGAAGTCATTGTGTGATCAGCTTGTGTTCCACAATCACATAAAGAAAATGAATAAATATATTCAGAGATTCTGGACTGTTGGAATGTCTGGTTACACTGAGGAAATGTCTTCCAGGTATACTTAAATTTAGTCAAATTGATCCTGCTTTCTCCATGTGATCATTGTGTAGATCATGTGTATGACCAAAGTCAAGCTGCTGCTCTTATGAAAGAAAAAAAACATGGCCACCAAACAGCAGAGACACATTTTCTTCAGTTAGATGACTTTACTCATAGTTCATTAACCTTGCTTCTTGAAATTAGAGTGGTTCCAATTGAAAGAGCAAAGGCAAAATCAAATTTAGTTTGAGATCCGATATGGGTATTTAGGTGAGGAAAATATGAACTCTTTAATCCTTGCAGATTAATAAATGTATATGATGGGAAAGGTTTGTTTCAAATTTTCCAAGGCATTACAGCATAGTGCTATTCACCTTGGAATGTCTTTGTATTAGAAACTGCTATTTACTATCTGAAACATTTTTTTTGCCTGTGATAACTATGTTGTTGCATCCCTGAGGATGTCTGCATTATCCATAGAACAACTTACATCTGTATGCCCCTCATACTGTGTATTTGACTACTGTGACCATTGCTTTATCTTTGCCCATGGGTATATTTCTCATTTTTTAATCTGCTGGTGGTAGTCTAAATGTACTTGTGTGTGATCTGCAACATTGATATGCATATAACTATGTTCTACAGCACCGTTAGTAGGCCAGTGGCTTACTAAATGCTGTTGATACAAATTCCTCTTATTTTTGGACACAGAATGATATAAATATGGCTGGGAAATGGAAAAAAATGTTTTAATTGGAATAAATTAAAAAGATAAAACTTATTACACAATAGTGGGTGTTTTATGTTTCTTGCTTTGAATGATAAACCAGGACTCTCGCCTGTTTTGCTTAACATTTCTGGCATTGTTTCTTCTGTCTGCATTTGTTTATAAATGAGTAAACCTAACAATTAAAGGGTCTACTAAAGAGACCCCAACGTAACTGGTTCTGTGAAGTAACACTTAAACTCTTTACAGATAGTACTCAACATATGACAATTGAGCCCAAACTTTTTATTGGCAAGCAAGCCAGTTGAGTTTTGCTCCATTTTATGCTTTCTTGCCACAGTTAAGTTAGTAACAGGGTTAAGAAAATCTTGCTTCCCTGTTGATTTTGCTTTTCAGAAGGTAGCAAAAGGTGATCACATGACCCCAAGATGCATGACTAAATTGCCAAATGTCTGAATTTTGATCACGTGACCATGGGGATGCTGGAATGGTGGTAACTGTGAAAAATGCTCATAACCTATTTTTTTCAATGCTGTTGTAACTTTGAATGATCACTAAACGAACTGTTGTGAGTCGAGGACTACCTGTTTTCAAATTGGGACTCATTATTAGGGCTGTACATTGCTTTGGATTCAAAGGCAAAAAGGTGATTTTGAGCATGTACCAGCACCTGGTTGCATCTCCCTAAACCAAGTACATCTTTTTCTAGGAGTGTGTTGCAGTTGCAGATGCAGACAACAACCATGCAATCCCAAGAAGAGGTGGCTGCTTTAAAGAATTGCAAAGCTGTGTTGTGTAAATGTCCCTGTGCCCCCAGAGCATGTTTTTGCCTTTGAATCCAAAGCAATGCATATCCCTTGTTGTAGTATTGAATATTAATTGATTGCAGTGAATTTTTATCAACAAGAGTAGATAAAAGTACATAATAAAATGTACCCCCTGGTCCTATGCTAGAACTTTAGGAGGAAAACAGGGGTGGCAGACACAAAAGAGACATAT
>JAOYMU010000263.1:57657820-57667826 GCA_025802295.1 Psammodynastes pulverulentus
ATAATTGAAAAATTCAACATATTTTAAGTGATATATTTGTATATTTGTGACCAATAAAAACTTTTTATTACAAAAAATAAGTATTGTCATAAAAATGTACTGTGTAATAGGAATCCTGCTATCTTAAAATCTTAAACCAATATAAAATCTGCTCCAGTTAATTCAAAAATAGAACTTCAACTTGACTATATATTCCTTAAAGGACTAGTGAGTGAAAAGTGTCAGTGTCTCCAACAAAAGAGTCAACGTGTTTGTAATATTAATGTTCTTTCATTAATTCATAAATCCCTAAATGTGATAATTTTTTCGTAAACTCAGAAATAAATGTGTTTTCTATTTAAACAGCCACACGATGGCAGTATTTTATGGCAAGACATTTTCTACTGCAGTATGTAGTTTGCAGAAAGTGTTATTTGTTACTTAGAAGTTCAGGAAACCATTTAGATGTGCTGGAATTTTATGAACGTTTAACAATACAAGACTGAAAAAAAGTGACTGTGCTCTTTTTATGCTTTGAAGGTCACATTTTTTTTCAGAAAGATGCCCTTTTACAGTGGTTAGCTTTGACTAATTTCTTTATTCACTAAGTGTTATATTCTACATCTTAATGCATTTCTATGTTATACTAAATTTTTAAAGTTTGGATTCGTATCCATAAAATAATCTTGTTTGGTTTACATAATTACAAACATTTAAATACACTTAACAATTTATAAATTAATTTTCTGTCAAATTATAAAATAGTCTGTGGCTTGCATTTTAAGACCTCTGGATAGTTACATTTCTTTCTCATCCTGATGTTAAAATTTATCACTTGATGAACCTTTACTGATAAACAGCCGAGCAAGGTATCATTTCTCTGAAAATTGCCTGTTGGCTCTGTGCCCCAAAATAGAAATTTAAATCTAAACTTGTCTTCTGTATAGCAGAAGCTGGCTGACCAGATTTTACTGCTTAGATGCATTTATAAAGAAAGCTGCTAGAGACAGATTTTATGGACATACTTATAAGGTTAATATGTTAGAACAAAAAAAAGTTTATAAACTTTGGAAGAGCAAGTATACAGAAGTTCAACTCAAAATTAAAAAGCATGGTAATTATGGCAAAACTGAAGTTGGGAATATAAATATATTTAATTTTTCTCCTCCACTTCTTTGGGGGAAATATTTTTCTCATTTTGAGAATGGGAAAAATGTATAATCATAAGAAAGTTCCAGCATATAAATGTGAAGGAATTCTAGATAAGGACTTTTGTTCATAGCACAATCTGCAACTTACATTTTTATTAATTTTATGGTTTTTCAACCATAACGAGGGGACAGTCGACATTAAAAAACATGTATATGAATGGGGTGTTTTTTTTACATTTGTAAGGAATAACTAAATGAGATAAACTATTTTAAGATCTGCTACATTTAATCAGTTGCTTAGATCCTAAAGCATAAAATTTGTGCACACTTTTGTCACCAACTAATTAATGCCATATGTTTAAAAGAAAATACAAATGATTTTTTAATTAATACTGAAATTATAAATACATGGATGGCAAGAAAATTAATGGGAAAGGCATTTCCTGTTTTATGTAAGATAGTACCTGCTGTAAAGTATGAAATTCTTAAACGCACATTTTTGCCGATTTCATTAATTAAATGTGCTTATTCAGTTGAAATTTTTCAGCAGCAACAGTAATTTCAGTTTGAAATCATTATTTCAGAGTGAGATCACTTTATAATTCCTGCTACATGGTAAAGTTTTTCCCCTCCTTTTGTAAAGTCTATTTAAATCATAATTCTTTGCTTATAATTATATCACATAAGCCTTCGGAGTTTGAGATGCCTGAAAACATTCTAAACATCACAGAACATATTGAAGCGATCTATATTCATAAACATTTCTGGACCTAGTGATAGAACTGCATTCATTGTGATTTAGTAGAAAAGCTGATCCCTGATTGCAAAGCCTTTTAGAAAAAAGGTGAGTGATATAACAGGATTTCCAGGGGATAACATTCACATTTATTTTGCTTCACTGTTGCTTCAGTTCATTAAAGATGTGCCAAGTTTTGAAGCCTAAAAAATTAACTCGGATCCAGAGGATTAGTGTAATCCTGTTGAAATCAATGGGAATTAACTTGCCATTGCTAATAAGCCCATTGATTTATATGCTTTTGGTATGCAATGTTTGGATCTGGTCCATTGTAAACAGGATTAATAATGGAATCATGAGTAATAAAAAAACGTGTGTTGGAAACAGTCTGCATCTATAACTTTAAACCTTGATTATAGCAGGTAGTGTTTTTAATAACTGAATTTACTTGAATAATGAAAATGTAAATTAGGTTTGAGTTTCAAGTAAAATGATGGAATAAGACCTTTAATTCTGGAAAAAAATGAATTATCTTGTTTATCAGCTCAACTGTTAAATTTGTGAATCCTATTAATTTGTAAATACAATTTTTATTTGTGGTTAATACTGGAACTGCAGTGTTTGTTTATAGAAATAAATATCTCTAATACGTATAATTTTAATAGAAGGCTATATGTAAGTCTATATTTTCACAATTTGACATGATGTCTTCTGATACATTACTTAGGGGTAAACAAAAAATATATCAAATATATTGGAGGTACCCTATTTTAAAAAAACCAAATTGACATGTGGTATCCCATTTCTAATTTCTGCTTCTGTTTCAAAATCCAGGAAATTTGAATATAGAAAGACTTTTGATAATTCATGCTACATGAGTATCCAAGGCCTTTAGGTTAAAATGCACAGCATGCTTTCTATAGCTAGTTGTAGATGATCTGTGGTGGAACTGGATACATGCCTTGATTTTTATGCTTCTTGATCTCTCAGTGGCTTTTGATGCTCTTGATTAGGATATCCTTCTGGGCTGGCTGTAGGGATTAGAAATTGAGTGTACCATGTTATAGTGGTTCTTATCCTTCCTGCAGGGCTGATTCCAATCAGTGTTGGTTGACGGGGAGAGAGGTCATTCCCCAGACTCTGCCTTAGGGCTTGACTTCTGTTCAGTAACTACAAATACTGGCCAAAGTATTGACACCTTTCCACTTTCTCCCCAAAGATCCCCACTTTGCCTATGGAATAAATTGAAACTGGAATAGGTAAGTGGTATCCACAATTTTTCATTCCATATCCATGGAACAGAGACCAGAAGAAACGTACCAATATACCATCCATAGGAACATTGCACCCAGGGTTGAAATTACAATGGTAATCAGGAGGCTAGCTAGGGAATTCTGGGAATTGAAGTCAACACATCTTAAAGTTGCCAAACTTGAAAATCACTGATTTACATGAACTCCTTTGCTTAATTTCAAGCACTAGCTACTTACTCAACTCATAAAAAAAAAAGCTTTGTCCGGCTTCCATTTTCTTTGAACAGTAATGCTTTATACACTGTTGTAAGTTGAGGACTACCTGTATAATGCTCAAGCATCCTATAAAGGTAAAAAAAGCACTTCCACTTGTTTATCCCTGGTTTCTGATATTTATAGGTGTATTTCTTTTGGATTCCTGTACTTTTTATTGGTGGTTCTTGATTACACATATGTTCACATTATCTTTTTACTAAATCTTAATTTAGATAAATGAAGTTATAAATAATATATGTAATTATATTATCTCTTGACAGAATAAAATTAAATGATAAATTGAAGTAGAAATGTTGCTTAACATGGAACTCTTTACATTATTATAATCCTGTGAGAAGAGTTTATTCATGAAGACCATTCTCATCTCTGTTACACTCTGAGAGGCTTGCCACACAGCTTAGTGAAGGTTAGATGGTCTTTAAAAATGGCAGTCATGGTAAGCATTTGGCACATATATGCTACAAGAGATGAACAAGACCAACTGTGACATTATCTTTGTTTGCCAAAAATAGCATCCTGGAAAGTCTGAAAAAAAGCTTATTATGCTTGTTAACCTCTCCTGTGTCTGCTGCAGAATCATCAAAGAAAGACTCTGTGGCATTAGGATGCAGCTTCCCCTTTCAAGGTCTGCCTAAAGCTCAGACAATTGAAACTCAATACACAGTCAGCAACAAAAGGGAAGGAATAAATAGCTTTGACATGGCCGTGACTGAGGTGGTATTGAAACCTGGTCCTATGCACATGTACTTGCCCTGCAAAAAATAAAGTACTCAGCAAAACTAAACTACTTTCATAAGCAACCTCCCCACCCTCTTGTTTTTCATATATGGCAGAGTAAGTAAGGAGGACATACTAAAGCACTAGCTGCAGGCTATACAATACCACCATTGGCTATTGAACTAACCTATTTTTTGTATTGGCATAATATATTGGACCCTAAATGAATAAGAGTGCGTTTGTGCAGTATACTAAGGCACGAAAATCTAAAGTTAAAACTAAAGTTAAGTTTTAGCAAACTTAGCATATTGTGTGAATGCAATCTTACATATGTAACTAATCTGGTTAGGTATGCTGTGTGAATACAGCTTAAAAAATCAAGACGTGAATCCATTAGCTTTAAATTGCCTCTCTGGACTCGGCAGAAGGTGCTGCCAGACCTCAGTCCCAGCTATACATTTTTCTTTAGAATGTTCCTTATTTCCAATCCATAACAATGCAGCTGCAGTAGCAGAGAACCAACCTACATAGTAAAACTGGCTTGCAGGTTTGCCTATTATTGTTATAGATCATCTTGCCTTGATACCTCTTTAAAGGTTAAGAACTTTTTTTTTGAAACTTTAAATGCTTCAGTGATATGGACATCCAGGTTCCCTGATATAGAGTCATTAACAAGGCATTGATAAAATTAGTATAAATGAAAGGAATAAAATAACATATAGGGCAATCCATAATAGACTATTGGGATCATAGTATCTGATTTAGCGAGTTCCCACGTATTATTTTCCAAATCTGATTAACCCTTTAGAGCTGCTATTGTTTGTCCCTAGAGCAAAACAATTCCTGGTAAGGAAGAGCAACATATAGAGCATTTGACATGGAGCAGAATTAAAATGGAATGTATATGGGAGAATTGGCCTTTGCAGGTGAAACACTGCAGAATTTCACATTGTCATTGTTCTCAAACGGGTTCATTTATGTGTTCAGTTGCAAGCTACCAAATTTGGAATTGTTAAGTAAGATATGTCATGAATATATGAAAGTGCATTGATATGCCAGGTGTCACATAGTGTTATAATCTTTGATGTTTTAATGAGGTAGCCTTTTACTATTCTAAGATGTACAGTATAATTGAGAACTAATCAAAGTTTGGACAAAATTTCAAATAATGTATTGTTTTCCGATTGTGTTCAAGTGACATATGTTACATGTTACCTATGGGCTGAGACAAAGTCATCCTAGGGCTTTGCAACTCATTAATGTTGACTGTAACCAGCGGGGATTTGTTTCAAATGCATTGAAATGGCCATATAATATGAGATGATGATATCGTTGCTTAAATATAGCTAAATAAAGATAAAGCAATTGTTCTATTTTTAAGAAAGAGATTTCATATCATCCCTACACTTAAGGATCCTGGAACTATTTGGATTGAAGTACAGAAGAAAATAACATCTGGAAGCCCTTGAATTCAAAATTTCCCTGTGGTTACCAGCTTCAAGGAAAACATAAAAGACAAATTCCATCATCTCTAGCTTATTTTCAGTAAGAAATGCTGCAGTTAAAACCAGCAAAGCTAACCTCCCCCACTCCAATGCATCCATCTATTGTTCAAAGTACAGAACAACAATTGGAGGGTGTTCTGGCAAGCTAAAAATAGAAAGGCAGCTGCTGCTGTCGGTTTCTGAGTAACTGAGAATAAAACAATGCTCAAGTATTGTCTGCATTATTGGAGTAGTGACATTGGAATTATTTCCAAAGGACCCAAGGGATGGATCAGCAAGTTATTTATAAATGGATGTCATTTTTCCCCCCAAAGTCATTCCACTTCCTTAGAATTCTGCATCAAGTTTTTTTTTAATCAATTATTTTCCAAAATATTTGGTGGTGGTGGTCGTGATGGCCACTGAAGGCAAAATATATAATGAATGAGGTGAGATTAAAAAGGCAACCATTTCAAGTTAGGAATAAACTAGTGGATTTAAAAGAACTCTCAAACTCTGAGCTGTCTTGTGGGGATGTCGCGAACATGTTCATGTAGTTTACGAGAACAGTACAAAAGTGGTTATGCCTTTGCCTTCTTCCAGAAAGTTTGTTCAATTTCCTAGACTAGCCTGCCATTCTGGGCTTTCCTGGTAGTCTCGCTAATCAAAGCAAGTATTAAACAGATCTAATTCTGCCTAATCTTTTTTAAAGCCAGTCCCTTTCTGCTTTTTGACTTAGCTTAAAAATACAGGTACTCCTCAACTTACAATAGTTCATATAGTGACGGTTCAGAGTTTCATCGGTACTGAAAAATGTAACTTATGACCACTTACGACCATTGTGGCATCCCATGATCACATGATCAAAATTCTGATGCTTGGCATCTGACTTGTATTTATGACTGTTGCAGTGTCCTGGAGTTATGTGATCACCTTTTGCAACCTTCTAATAAGCAAAGTCAATGGGAAAGTCAGATTCATTTAACGATCATATTACTAATGTAATAATTGCAGAGATTCATTTAATAATTATGGAAAGAAAGATCGTAAAATGGGGCAAAATTCACATAACAACATAAATTTGGGGCTCAATGGTGGTCATAAGTCGAGGACTACCTGTATTGTCACATCCCCAGAGAATCCCAAATAAATTACTTCCGGAAGACTGAAAAAATCAGATAAATAATATCAGGCACAAAAATTCAATAGTTCAAATCATCTGAATAGTTAAATGAGATTGTGGATTACTGTGGCATGGTGGCTAAAAAGTTAGTATGCTGGGCTTGTTGCTGGAAAGTTGTCAAGAGATCTAAGAAAGAAAAGAAAAGAAAAGAAAAGAAAAGAAAAGAAAAGAAAAGAAATCCCTATCCCAGCTTAAATATATGTAGAAATATGGTTTTTCCTTGGTTTAACATTGTACCATATTGATTATTGGATTTAACCACAAATTGTTAAAAGGTCTGGAAATTTAGGAATCTTTCATCCTGTCAGGATAATAGTTTCATCCTGTATGTCTTTCTGAAAACAAGTAGTCAGCTTAGAAAAAAGTCAATCTGATAGAATTGTTTGGGGGAGAGGAGGTGTAAGTTCAGAGCAAGTAGCAAGGAGAATCATGCTTCATTGTGCCTCCTGTTTGCCCAGAGGTTAAACTGCTCATAGCCCAATAAGTCATGTTCTGGCATTGCATGCATGATAATCTATAACAACTGTATGTTTTATACGGGTGACACCCAGCTGCATGCCTGGAATTTGACACGTGCTGCTATTCAAAATAGCACTTAAGAAAAAAGACCTTAGAATAACTGCGGTTCTTTAGAACAACCAGTAGTGCTAGTTACAAGTGTCTGGTATACAACAAAGGCCTTAATTACACTGTCCAGAAAGGACTTTAAAGATTCTTAGCTGCCATCTTCTTTGCAAAGGAATGAAGAACTTTAGCAGCTAACTTTTACAGAGAACCCCTGCTTAAAGTCAATTGTCCCCTTGTCAGCACTAAACAGAATCCCAATGATCCCCTACAATGTAGCTAAGACAAGGCTTTCTTCTATATCTCTTTCTGATTAACTGTACATTCCTTTGGGAAAAGATAATACATTCAGCAAATGAAAGCTCATCTCTCAAAATATATGCTGGAGAGATGCTAGTTATAGCTAATACCCATCTGCTTTCAATAAAACAATAATTTTGTTTTATTTTTGCATGATAATATTGACAGGATGTCAGAAAGTTCATTTGAATTATCCTACTTTTGGAATATGTAAAAGAAAAGCTGGCCATCACAAATAAACCACCGGTATGAGTCATCTAAATCATCTTAGTCCCTTTCTCTTGGCAAAGCCTGCACATTTAAACAAGGGCAAGCTTTTCTTTGGCATTCTTTTCAAAATAGATGTAGAATGTAGCCAAATTAAGGCATAGAGTAGATAAGATAATGGAATCTAGGACCGCACGATCTTCTTCATTTAATTTCCCCCCTAATAATAGTAATAAGGCATTTAATTTGCATGTTGCTTGACTCCCTAATGACTCTGAACGGTTCACAACAATCAAACCAAGAAATTACAATATTGTAAAATAAATAAAATCTAAAGAAATAAAATGGCCAAAGTCTGGATGAAGAACCAGGTCTTCACTGCTCTTCTATTCAGACTTCAAGGGAACCTAATTTCTGAGGGTTGGAAAATTACTACGGCTATATATTGTATTGCGTTTAATTTCATAAAGGTGCTTGGAATACAGTGGTGCATGTATAGACAACTTTTTCAATTAGCTGTGATTTTTCCCAGAACTTGTGGTAAGAGTGGAGGATAGCCACTTGCAAGAGTTTCAGACAAGTGCTTCATTCATTCACGCTCAAAAATATTTTGGAATCAAATATGTAGAGCTGCACAGTCTAGAAAACATAAAAGTACAGTATATACACCAGTTAACTGTCAAAATTCGGAATAATCTCTGTTGATATAGCAAGTTATTCTAATTTCACTTATCTTGCCTGGAGAATGTTAAAGTATCTATTTTAAATCAAAGAGACCTCAATGTGGTTATTTTCCTGGGCTGTGCCTGAGGAATTTTAAAACACTTAAGGTTATCACCAGAAACAGCTTCCAATATGTGAAACCTTGCTGTAACAGGGAGCAAAGCTGGGTCTGGTACAATGTATAGTACCAAGTAATACCATGAGCTGCCATCAGACGAAGCCTACAAGTATCTGAGCATTTTACGAATGGATAAATTCAAGCATGGACAAGTTAAAAAGAAGAGTGAGAAAATTAAAAAGGCAAAATTGAACTGTGGAAACATTATCAATGCTATAAATACCTTGGCCATACATGTGCTATGATACACTGCTGGAATTATTAACTGGACACTGGTTGAACGGAACAATTTGGATCAAAACCCAAGAAAATATAATGCACCCCCCAAATTATTAACTGGAAAATCGTTAAAAGAATATCATTTTTAATGATAGCACGGTATTATCTTTGTTCATGCCCCCACATCAATCCAGTAGTTGATTGTCCTACATGACAAGTATTGTCTCCCTGAGTGTTGTTATTCTTTTTATATCATGCCTTGTTTTTTCTGGGTAGCCTTTGGATCCACTTGAGGTATCTTCATAACGCAATGAAGCTCAAGATATATGCAACTAAAGTTCTCTGTCATAGCTGAACATCATAATACATCATCTACATAAATGCCACTATTTAAATAATGCTCAGGTCATTTGAATTTATAATATTTTTCATTAATTAGCACAATTATATCATTTTAAAAATAGAATTGTCAACACCGATAACTACAAATTTCTTCCATCTATAGTTGTTTCCTATGTTCCGAAATAGTCTCCTTTCAATTTAAATCAGGATAATTTTATAACTGTAAATATTTTTCAATTTATCCTTTTCTTATGACTGTGGTTAAGTAATCTTCTGTTTCTTTCTATTTTTGTTCATCTTTATCTTCATCAGCATAACATTTAGCAAATTACCAGGTCAGGCCAAGGCATTTTGCTACCTGAAGCCACAGACAAATTGGCATGTCTCCACAACTATGGAAGTTGAATCTTGCTTGTGTCAGGACAGCATCCTTCATACAACCAAAGAGTAGTGTAGGAAGTGCAAAGGAAATTCATGTAGTCTATAGAAACTTGTCCTCTGATGGAGAAGAATTGTTGAAGGAGTTCAGGAGGAATGGTGGGTAGGATTCCCGGACTTCTGAAAAGAAGTCAAAACATGGCTCTGCGGTAGTAGTGGTATTCAATTTTTTTTACTACTGGTTCTGTGGCCGTGGCTTAGTATGGCAGGGGAAGGATGCTGTAAAATCCCCATTCCCACCCTACCCCACTAACCTGCTTTCCAGCTCTGTTCTCCTGTGCAGGGCAACAAAAGAAGACCCAGCCAATCAGCTGGG
>JAOYMU010000263.1:57683591-57693726 GCA_025802295.1 Psammodynastes pulverulentus
GACTTACTGTCGCCTGAGCTCCACCCAGTCACATGATCACCCAGCCACGCCTACCCAGCTGGTCATTAGAGCAGAGAGCTGGTTGTTAAATTATTTGAATCCCACCACTGGATAAAATCCCTTGCATTAATGGACTACTAGATATGCCTTGGCTGTTTGCACATTTGCCTCCCATACATGAACAAGAACTTAAAAATCAAAACTCTAATGTTAGATACCAGATCAAATTTACAGGGAAAACAACTGAAGAGATTAAGTATCAGTGGACATTTATAAAAGGGGTTAATGGAAAAGAATTGTATAATAGACTACAAGTAGACTATGAATGACCATGATTTGTAGATACCGGTAGGAGAATGCCTTTTTAAGAGATCTGAGTATGGATACAAAAAGTCTATGAGACTGGTAGCATAAAAGGGAAAGAATAAGAAATCAAAGCTGGAGAATGAACAGTGGGCAGGATTTATGAGAAAAGGGAATCCTGGGAGAAATTAGTCTAAGCCCCATTTGTAAAAAGAAAGAAAGGGAAGAAGTATTAACTGAAGCAACTATGATGATGCTATAAAAAGCTTAATCTGATTCACCCCCCCTCCCCAAGCTTCTAGCCTTGGCCATGGCCTAATTAGGTAAAGCAGGGGCTGAAAGCATGAGATGTTTGGCTCTAGGCCTGCAGAGACCTCACTCCTACCCCCACCTCGGTATAGCTCTTTGTGTGCTGGGATTACAATGGAAGGGCAGCTAACTTTAGTCATGAAATCAATGCCAGGCCAGTGCCATTGAACTTTATTGATAGCACAGAAGACGATCCCAGCCTAAGTGAAAAAAAATGCAATATCCTGCTGAGCTTGAGTTCCTGTCTTTGGAGAATTTAGTTTTACATGTGGTTGAATCAACTTTTCGTAGTTATCTCTTGAAATATAAAGAAACTCTGTGATTTTACTTTTCATTCCCGAAAGCAATTAAAATAAGTTTCTATGTGTGAAAAGTGTGAAGCTGTTTTGTGTAGAACAGCAAAGGAAGTGGAATCTTATGAACTTCTGCACTTCCTACAACAGAAAACTGTTTCTATTTAACACAAATTAATGATTAAACAGCTTGTATCCTAGCTTTTACTTTCTGGAGGAATGCTAAAATCCACAGGCTGAGTCAATCTTGCCCATTTACTCAACAGTTCCTGGGAAGGGATGCGGATGGGAAAGGGAAGACTCAAATCAATGAGTCTTACTAGTAAGAGGAAACATATCAACTGTTTCCTTTTGCTAGTAAATAGGTTCCAGTTCAGAGTTTATCTAGAACAGGGGTGTCAAACTCGCGGCGTCACATTTTCATCACATGACATATCGTGACTTTTCCCTCTTTTGCTAAAATGGGGTAGGATTGATCAGCACGTGATGCATCTGGCCCACGGGCTGCAAGTTTGACACCCCTGATCTAGAACTATGTATTCAGAAGCTCTGAAGTTGCAGATTTTCCAGAATCTCTTAGTGCAGAATGTTAAGAGCATTTAATCTTCAAGGCTGTAATCTGTTCAGATGTTCCAGATGCATCTAGAATGCATACATATATGTAGAAGCTTATAAATGCATTTAACTTGATCTTTCCCAACTTGTACTGCCAGATATATTGAAATGGCATCTTTCGGAATTTCCAATCAAGGTCGAAATCTTTGTTGTACAACAGATACTTTGATGTAATCAGTAGCAATTTCTTTTGTTTCTAATGCTTTATTCAATTTGTATGAAAAAAGTCAAATAATATTATGCTGATCATATTGGTACCCTAAATTGTAATAGATAGAAAAAAATAATACAATCAGTTGATGACTGTGCTGCTTAGGAATCCGGGGAGAAGAAATTGTATTTTTAACAGATTTCCCTATGTCTCAACTCATACAAAGCTCAGATGCAACTGTTGGACTTAAAACCATAATTTTCAAAGCAGCACAGGCCTTTGTCCACCCATATTGCACACAAGGCAAAGGTCAAGGCACCAGAGGCATCATACTGTCCAATCCCATTATTTTCAGGAGCAAGAAAAAGATAGATGTCCCCTGTGCAACATTGTTCTTGTTCATCCAGGCACTTTTTAAAATATCTCATAAACACATCCTATGTCCTGGGTACCACAAACCCCATTCATTAATAAATAGTATTTAAGACTTAGCGGGATGGCTAATATGCTAGCATGTCTTTCTCCACTCTGAACTCTGTAGTGTATTTCTGGGTGGTTGGGAGTTGACTGGCAGATTGTGTGAGTATGGGAAATTTTTACTAATTACTTCATGCTCTTCATCTGTGTATTTCTATTACTCTAAGCGGAGAATCTGGTGCTGGTAAGACTGTAAACACCAAGCGAGTCATTCAATACTTTGCCATTGTCGCAGCCCTGGGTGACTCTCCGGGCAAGAAAGGAGTAAGGCCTTCATTTGCAAAAAATGTTTTTCTCTTTCGTTTTGTTCATTTTTCTTTTGTTTCATTTTGGACTTCTTTTATGTTTGGCAGTGTGTTGGACATGGCCTTTTCTTTTGTTTTGAAACAAGCAAGGCTTGAAAAAATTGCTTTTGGGGAAAATTTCATGAAAAGGATGATGAGGCAGCGGTTGCTTCAAGAATTTTTTTTTAAAAAGACCAATGTGTTTCCCTTCCCTCCACTACTTTTATTTTCAAAAAAGGGGGGAAATTCCCCAAAGCAGTCTTGCAACTCTTTCTTTTAAGCCTTGCTTTTTGTGATTTCCCTCTCCCAATTATCTCTCTTGTTCCTTTTTATTCTTTTCATCTTGTATCCATCCTTATTCTGTTTCTTCTTCATCTTGCATTTCTTTTTTCTTTTCCTTTTTTCCTTTTTTATTTTTGAAATATTTCTGCAACTGCTTATTTTCTTATCAGTATTTTTTTTTTTGACTTTGATTACGTTTTTTAAAAAATCACCAAAATCCTTCTTTGGGTTTGTTTTTTTAACCTTCTTGCTTCTTGGTGCTGTTTTTTTATATTTATCTAATACATTTAACATTTTTGATGTATTAAATATGTTAGTTTTTATGGAAATTTAATCATTTTGGATTTTCTTATCAACAAAATTGGATTGTTTTCTTCTTTGATTGGCATTTTCTGTGATTCTAATTTTGTATTTTTGAAATTCTAAATCTGTCTTTTAAAATCTTTTTTATAGCAAGCACCTGCCACTAAAACCGGGGTAAGTTTTTAAATAAGGAACCATTGTAAACTTAAAAAAAATAAGTATCAAAACCTTGAGTGAGGAGCTGGCAATGTGATTATCAAATTTAGGACAGCTTCTAGAAACTTTTCAAGGCTCTCTTTGGCCAGGTAGTTATATATGGCAGCCAGTGTGCATAAATTTGTTTTCCATGGAGCAAAATTTTGATCTATGAGTGTGAAAAAATATTATCCCTGTTTGTTTCACAGGGTACCCTTGAAGATCAAATCATTGAGGCTAACCCTGCTATGGAAGCTTTTGGCAATGCCAAAACCCTGAGAAATGATAACTCTTCACGGTTTGTAAGTATACTTTAAATCAAAGCAGCAATATATGACACTTTGTGGTTGTTATGTGTATTCTTTGTTCATTTGTTATGTGGTACCACTAAGATGTGAAACAAACTGTTTCCATACCTGATTTTTTTATTATTAAACATAGTTTGATTATACACCTTTTACGCTGAAAGGCAGGAATAATAACAATAGCAGCAAAGAACAACAATATCTAGGCTGCAAAAGATGGCAGCATGGAGATTTTGAAAATGCTAACCTTTTGTAGTATAGACATGGAAGCCTTACTGTGATACATTGGAAAAGAAAGCAGTTTCTTCTTTAATGTAATTGTACATCTTAGGACACAAAAAGCTATGAAAAAGAGAAATTAAATCACAGTCTATAGATGTTCTATAGACAGAAGTTGTATCATAGTTTCAGCATATGTCATCTCCACAAAACAGCTAAATCATGGATTGATATAAGGGAATCCTCTACTGAGAACTCTTCCTGAAATGCAAATAGCTGTTTTAGGAATGCCTTTGATTCCTGATAATTGAAAGAGTCAACTTCAATAGACAAAAATGTCTATTGATTAGATATCAAGTTCACTTTTTGGTATTCTTAAGTGATTTAGGACCCAACTAGATGCATGAATCAACTCTAGCTAACAAGTCAAAATTCAAAATGAGCAACATTAATATTTCAGAAATAAATAATAAAAAGCAAATAAGCATTTTGCTTAAAACTATAAGATAACATGAACTTTGCATGTTAGAATCTTTGATATCACTGATGACGTGATGATGATGATGATGATGATGATGATGATGATGATGATGATGATCAGGCATGTTCCATACAACTATTTATGACTGTGAAAACTTTTGCCATTTAGAATATGCAATAAATTTGGGTGAATAACTAATTAATATAATTAAGGACCTTTAGTCATTTGCACAATATGTGATCCCCTTTTCTTTGTATGTATTTTAGGGCAAGTTCATCCGTATTCATTTTGGACCATCAGGGAAATTAGCATCTGCTGACATTGACATATGTGAGTAGTGAATCTTAGAAGAAAATTGAATAAATTTATGTAGGATGAAGTTATAAATGAGATTACTGAATAAATGGACAAGAGTTGATTTTTTAAATTATAATAGTGTGTATAATAGTGTATAAATGTAAAAAAGAATGATAATTTCCAGATGCCTCTGAATATATCAGTTGTTGCACTTATATTCTATTTATGGGCTTTACAGAATAATCTGCCCTCTTTTTTTACTGTGGAAACAAAGTGCTGTTGAATATGTATTTTGCTTTCACAAAACTCTACTTTTGTTCTTCAAGAGTGATCTCCTGTAAAATCCAAGATTGTCTTTCTTTTGAGTACAGTTTCATAAAGTAAAGTCGCCTTGCATTTGAATATTTTTCATTTTGTTTTTAGACTTGTTGGAAAAATCGAGAGTGATTTTCCAGCAGCCAGGAGAAAGGAGTTACCACATTTACTACCAAATCCTTTCTGGAAAGAAGCCAGAACTACAAGGTAATTAGAATTAAAATGGTATGCAAAGGAATTTGTTAGCCAGCATTGGAAACACATAGAACAGAACAGCACAGAGCTATGTTCAGCATTCTGATAGGCTGCTATATATCAATAGTTGCTGTCAGTATCAATACATCTTCATCTACAACAAAGCTATAACTTCATACTTTTCTTCTTGTGAGAACACATGGTTCATTCACATCTATATCCATCTTTTAGATCATTGTTGGCTCAAAGACTTCTAATAAGCTTCATAGCTAAACAGCAATTTTCAACTCAGAACTTTCCAAATGATGATATATGCTTATAATATTTCAGAAATTCACTGAAATTCTGCTTATAATAAATCCATAGAAAGTTAGGCTAACAAATATTTAATCAATAAAATGAATATGTTCAATTATTCTTCTCAATTATATAATAATTAAACAATTTTCAGAGCACTGGCCAGATTTATCAATTTAACATGGACAGTACTTTCTAACATCACTTAAAGATTAGACATTTATGATGACAGTAGATGTTAAATAGACAAGTTGAAAAAGTTGCTGGTCTTATTTTTGCAGGGAGACTAAATTTAAGTATAACACACCGTTCTACTTCTTTTTTCCTTAGTTTTATAGAAAAGATCGAATGAATTCTTATATCCCAAATTATAAATGTTAATCTCTAAATTATTCCACTCCAGATATGCTTTTGGTGTCTTCCAACCCTTATGACTATCACTTCTGTTCACAAGGAGTAACAACTGTGGACAACCTGGATGATGGAGACGAGCTCATGGCTACAGATGTGAGTATTTTTTCAGCAATAAAGCAAGGCTGTGGAGGTCTCCTTCTAAAGTGCTTCAGTGCTATTTACATTAGCCATGTAAAACAATATAAATACCTTTTATTTTAGTAAAAAGTGAATATTGTGGTTGCTTCATATCAATTAAAAAATAATTTTGTCTAAATTCTCTTGTATATTTTCATATATCACTGCTTTCATGATAGTTAGTCATCCTTAATGGAATAAATTTAATACTAAAGGTAGATCATCTGAATCATATCTCTACCAAAAGAGATTTATATTACATTTATTAATATTACAAAATGACCCTGGGAAAAATAAGGTCTGCAGCTTACATGAGGATTATGTAACTGATAATGCTCCTTCAGTCTGTGTAGTGATAGGGGAAGAGGAATGTGGAATGATGGAAGAGGAGGTTTAGAAATACCAGTGTCTTGAATGAGACAGACTGATTACACAATAAGAAATATATATTGAAATAGGATTATTCCAGAAGCTTTTGTTAAAAACTATTTGGCATCATTCATCAATTCCCAAGGAATCCAAACAATGTTATTGATAAAAAAAATCTAATATAGCCAATAAATAAATTTGGAATGGATGTCTTTTAAATTATAAACAATATGCATTTAATTGTAGTAACCTTTAAGTGAGCTTAAGCACTTCACACATTTTGCTGGTGTCCTAGTAAATACCCAGTGAATTCATGCTTCATTTTTTGCTCTTTAACAGAATGACTTTTTAAAATATTTAAATTTAAAATAAATTTAAAATATCTTATATTCCTTTTTATAGCATGCTATGGACATCCTGGGGTTCAGCAATGAAGAGAAATATGGCTGCTATAAAATAGTAGGTTCCATCATGCAGTTTGGCAACATGAAATTCAAGCAGAAGCAACGGGAGGAACAGGCAGAGGCTGAAGGCACTGAAAGTAAGCATCTTTGCTGCTGCTTACTAGTGGCTAATTCCAGAGCAGAAGCCACGTTACTCTGCTGCATTGCAAGCAACCATATATGTGATGTTTAAAGTGGAGGCTTATGGAAGCTTATAGCCAAACATTGAGGATGTATGTTTATTTTATCTATTTCTTTTAACCCCTTTCAGCAGGATGGGGGCTAGAAAGGAGAGAAAATAGCATTTTAGTAAATATGTGGTTTGTACTAGGTATGTTCCCCACAACACACATTTTATCAAAAGACAGTGCCGATCTGTCCACATTCTCATTTTGTAAGAATGACTACAAGGTTGTTCCATAATTCCAAATAAGTTGAAGACCTCAATGATCTCAATCATTTGGAGATCAAAATATCTGAGGCAGAAGAAAAACAAGTAAAATAAAAACAAGTAAAATAATGTATGATAAAATGGGCTAAAAATTTGGCTATAATATACAAATAGACCAATGGGAAAATATGTGATTGAAAGGACTAAAATTTACTTTGTGTCCCAGCCTTAGAGAGGATTTTTATAACATGGTGTATCATTGGTATTTATCACTACAGATTTGTCTAAATGCATAAAGGTGCTTTGAATCTTTGCTAGAAATGTGAACAACATGAAGGGATATTTTAACATGCTTGGACATGTTACTTTTTGCATAAAATGGAAAAAAATGCATTTATGATTTGTGATTTTGATGATTGGAGAAAAAAACCCTAGATAATAAAAAATAATGAGCTTTTTTTTAAATCCTAGACTAAGAGAGAATTTTGTAATTCAGCTTATATTTGCTAAAAAGAAAATTGTAGGCTTCTTTCTATTTCTTTTTATTCTTTTTTCTGCACTTTTGTTTTTATCTTTCCTCCTCCCCTTCTTTATTGCTTTTATTCTTTATTATGGTAGTTTGCGTTACTTTTCATGTTTTCGTAAGACTTTTAATAATTTATAAATATAAAATGATTATCATCTGAAAAATAGGTGGCAGCCACTTTTGTAGTTTTTTAAGGTGCCATTCCTTCTCCTCCCCTCCACCTTGCTGTGATGTTTAACGGAATATCACATTGTTAGCAAAATAAACAGATGAGCACCAAGGTATGGGAGATTCAGTGGGAAGCACTTTACTATTAATTCTGGACCATAAAGACTAATTGTCACTTACTTTTAAATAGCTGGATGATAATTCTCATTTGAAAAGTTTAAATTTTGGGAACTCTTGTTTGTTTGTTTTTTTAATTTCATTATGTTAAAATTTGGGTATTTGTTCTTGTGCTGCAGGTGCCGATAAAGCCTCTTACCTCATGGGGATCAGCTCAGCTGACCTCATCAAGGGGTTGCTTCATCCAAGAGTGAAAGTTGGAAATGAATATGTCACCAAAGGACAGACTGTAGATCAGGTAAGCATTTGGGAATTGTACAACTTGGCCATGTGACTCCCATATACTTATGTGATCTTTTAGTTGTGGGTGTTAAACAAAATTTTTCTGCAATTGTAAGAATGAAATAAATGATTATCTTGCTAGCTATCTCAAAGCATATATGTTTTTAAGATTTCTTGAGCAGAATTTATTTGCGAAGCAGTCAAACAGCAAAGTATGTTAGTATGAATGGAAGGCCCTCTCCAAAGTCTGAGGCAACTGTGTCCTCTGTAAAGCACAGTGCATGCTTTGGAGCCCCAGGAGAAGCCTTATTTGTGAAGGCAACTTCTGTAGGCAACCTGAAAAATCCTTGATGCCAAGTCTTCCAAATGTTACAGCTATCTCAACCCTTTGAGGAGAGATGCTTTACTCATGTTAAAATGCTTTGTGAAATTTCTCTTGAATACTTTTCATAGCTCTCATAAACAAAACTATGTATTAGATATGAACTTTACAGGTAAAAGGTTGTTCTGATGAAATTTTACTATGTTACAATCACAGGTGGTGTATGCAGTAGGAGCTTTGGCCAAAGCCACTTATGATCGTATGTTCAAGTGGCTAGTTATGCGTATCAACAAAACCTTGGATACCAAACTAGCCAGACAATTTTTCATTGGAGTTTTGGATATTGCTGGCTTTGAGATCTTTGAGGTAGGTTTGGAAATTGGCCAAGACAAACACCTTCATATGAAAATAATTTTATACGATTCTGTATTGGAAAAAACAACAACTAAATATTGTTAATAATGAAACATACAGACCAGCATTATTTACTTGATTTCCTTTTTTTCTCCTGTGAAGCCTCTGACTAGCAAGTTGCAAGATATAAGGTGAAAATCCACTTGCACTTGTATTCTAGAGCACTTCCACAGATGGTTTGTGTTGTACAGCACTGTAAGATTTCATGCTGTTGTTTCTGTTCATCAACTGCATTTGTTAATTTATGGTTGGGCTGTAGTACTTTAAACAGTTTCTCCTTTGTTGTACAAAATCTGGTTTTCTATTGGCGGAGACTTTCCTTTCACTCTGACTCCTGGAATGGAGGATGAGAAAATGTAGCTTTTTGTCAAGAGCCTAATTTTAGAGCTCATTAAAAGACAACAAGTGGTAGTCCATGTTGTCTTTTTTTTTTAGCCCTCCTACAGCTACTACTGCAGGTATTTCAAAAATGAATGCACAGATGCTGGCAGCATGAAATAAAAATGTTAACAGGTAACAAATAACTGATTAAACATTTTGTTTATTTATTATTTAATTGACTTGACGTATTGCAGACTCAGTGGGATTGCCGCAGCAATGTCAGTGAGATGTGTGCATTTCAAAACAGGCAACATGGTGAACAATCTAAGCATTTTCCCTCTGTACATGTGTATATACAAAAGGGGCAAGGCTTGGATCATTACACTATATTTACCACCTTGCCCAATTTTGATCCTGTCTTGTGGATTCTGCCAAATAACAGTGAAGATAATGAAAGGTGATCTTCAGATTTCTTTGGGGAAATTAGGGAATGGAAATGGGAACCATGTGGAAGTGATATTAGCAGGGCTTTTTTTCGGCCGGAACTCAGCGGTACTGCGTTCCGGCACCTTTTCCGAGTCCGTGTCACGTGACTCGACCAATCGCGCGCTATCACTTCCGGTTTTTTTTAGCGCGCGATGGGGGGCGAGTTCCGGCACCTTTCGGCGCCGAAGAAAAGCCCTGGATATTAGAATTGGATCTAGCATTGGCTGATTCATATGACTATCTTTTTAACGTGGTAAAAATACGTAGTACTGATTTTAATCTTTAAATGTAGTTACCGTAAAACCTCTATTTGAACGCCATGGCGCTCTATTTTTCAACCCTTTCGCCGAGGTGGCGCTCAAATAGGGGTGGCGTTCAATTAGAGGGTGGCGCTTTATTTTACAACTAGCTGGCCATAATTATCCATTGAAGCAAAACATACGG
>JAOYMU010000263.1:57693826-57705237 GCA_025802295.1 Psammodynastes pulverulentus
AACCCTTTCGCCGAGGTGGCGCTCAAATAGAGGTGGCGCTCAAATAGAGGTGGCGTTCAAATAGAGGTTTTACGGTATATTAACTTTCAATGAAGAAAATGTAACACAAGTCCTGATCATAGGCTTGCAAACTACTGTTCAATAGTTCATTTAATTAATTACATTCACAAAGAGCTACTCAAAGCCATGTATAAAGATCAATAGTACTATAACATCAGAATGTGGCATAGATAAAATCTAATACCCTGAAAATATTTTTAAAGAATTACTTAAATTTTGACAGATTTCAGGAGATTTTACTCAAGATGCCAAAATCTTGGAAGATCCCAGCAAAGACACTGAGTTCTCATAAAATGGCATATAACAAGATGGGTAATCTTTCAATAGCCAGGGAATACTATGTTATTATTGGAAAGAAGTCAGGGCTGCAACAACACAAGGAACTATGTGAAGTATAAGCAATTTTTAAAATATTTTTTAAGAATGTAGGGTGGTATTGGTTGATTTTTTTGTTTTTGAATTTGTGAAAAGTTCCTTTTAGGACATACACTATAGTTTTATTGTCTTAAAACATATATTTCAAAAATTGTGTCATAAAATTTGACAGCACAACTGATAAAACTATGTGTTTCTTACAAGCATATTAAATATTTCTTTGACAAAGTTTATAATTATATTTTTTTAGTTTTTGCCATTCTTTTTATATGTATATGTGGCTTTCTGATATAGGCAGATGAAACACATGTCCAAGAAAATCAGCAGAGGGTAGTCAATAGTCAAATTATTATTGCCACTTCCATTAATTTATTCATACAGTACTGAACACATTGATATCTGTTTTATCATCCATTAATATATGTGCGACTAGAATCATGTCTGGAGCTGTATAGTTATGAGTTAAAAAGTTACTATATACAAAAATGACAAAATACTTTGATATTTTTCTGAGGGTGCTAATAATGATTGCATCTTAGATAGGTGGTAGAGTCTCAAGTTCCTTTTGTTTCATTTCTTGCTGCAGTATAACAGTTTTGAACAGTTATGCATCAACTTCACCAATGAGAAATTGCAGCAATTTTTCAACCATCACATGTTTGTTTTGGAACAAGAGGAATACAAGAAAGAAGGAATTGAATGGGTCTTTATTGACTTTGGCTTGGACTTGCAGGCTTGCATTGATCTGATTGAAAAGGTAAAGTTGAGAGATACAATAGCAAGGGCTTTATGAATATTGTATTATAAAACAAATCAGCTATGTAAAGAAGTATGTGACTACAACTTGTTCTGCTATTCTCTTACTTCCAAAAATTTTTCTATATGAACAACAGTGAATTTATCTGGCTCAGCTTTTTTAAAATAGGGTAAAATAATTCATGTTTACTGCCATCCCTCTTGCTCACTATCTTTAAAAAAAAAAATTCTTAACTGTGTTCTAACTTAATTTATTCCAGTCACTCTACTGTTGTTTTGCTGAAAAAGAATTTTCTGTGCTGTGCACCTACAGAGCCATTTTTAGGCATTTAATTCCCATTGGTGAAGTCCCAGTGGTGGAATGCAACCAGTTTCACTACCAGTTCGTGGATCGCACGTGCACAGCTTTAAAAAACCAGCCTGAAAACTTACCTTCTGTGTTACTTCTGCGGAGTAAAATACCGAGGAGCGGCAATCCGCTCTGCCGCGCAAATCAGCTGAGAGGATAAAGGACAGGAAAGCGCAGGGGTGGGTGGGCGGGGCCAGCTGATTATCGAAGATACCGGTTGGCCTGAACTGGTCTGAACCGGCTGAAGTCCTTATTTACATTTTTAAAAAATTATCAGGGTTCTCCTTTAAATCTATCTACAAAGAAGAATATAACATATAATTTTACAATATCTTTTGAATGAGAAAATAAAGAAATGTCCAATAAAACCAAAATGTTTTGCTCCAGAGCACTACATATTCAGACAGGAAAATTAAAACACTTTTTAAATGAAGCTGTTTTCATATGAGTAGAACTACTTGTCAAAATATACACAAATCTGTCCATTGTTCTGAAAACTCTAACTTGGTACATTCCCTAATTCAGAATAGGCAAAATTAATTATTAATAATTAATAATGTGCAAATTACTAATTATTTATTACTGTGAGTGGTCCACCATTTTATTGGATTAAATAAATATAAGACCAATTAAGATTGCTACTAAAATGTTGATGAATATCCTTTTCTTATAGCCACTTGGTATTCTCTCTATTCTGGAGGAAGAATGTATGTTTCCCAAAGCTACTGATATGACATTCAAGGCCAAGCTGTATGACAATCACATTGGGAAATCACCCAACTTCCAGAAGCCTCGGCCAGATAAGAGGCGCAAATATGAAGCCCACTTTGAGGTGGTGCATTATGCAGGAGTGGTATGTAATAGTTCCCAACTTCCTACCTTATAAACTTTAAATTAACGTTTACTTTGTTCTGATTCTGTTTTTTTTTGGCCATTTATCAATAGGTGCCTTATAATATAATTGGCTGGCTAGATAAGAATAAGGATCCCTTGAATGAGACAGTAGTAGGTGTCTTCCAGAAATCCCAAAATAAGCTGTTGAATAGTTTATATGAAAACTATGTCAGCTCTTCTTCAGGTGAGTTGTATTGTCATACCTGCTTATTTTATATGGCACTGAAATATAGTATATGTGAGAACATAGGAATAGTTATGCTACATTAATGAAAGATCTATTTGATTAAATTTTCAATTTCCAAGATTCAGACTTTCCAGGAAACAATCTCTTTTCTCTATATTTCCCTCACAATTTTCTCTATTATATCTAAATTTTGTTTTGATAGGCTCCTAAAAGACCACACACATCACTGAATACACTGTTGCAGATAAGCAGTAGAAATTGCTTATATAGTATTCAAAATCTTTGATTGGCATATGTAGAATTTAATAAATAAAATATACAAACAGATCCATGTTATGGAATTTGACCAACTGAAGTGATCAAGAAAGATAAGGTATATACCATCTCATTGCTCAGATTAGGGTGCAAAATACATGATAAAATAACTTATATCTTCAAATATTTCAAAGGCAATAGCATAAATAATTGTAAACCAATAAGATACAGTCAGTAATCTCTCTTGAAAAGAGTATAACTAGACATTGGGACTATAAGCAGAATGAATTGTGCACAACTTAAGTGGTTCAGAAGTATGGGTTCAATCAAGCCTGCTGAATTTTTGTCTATCCTTAAAACATGTAGTCCATCTGCCCGTCAGTCTTTTTTCTTATTATCACAAGAGGAATAAGCATTCCATATCTCATTTTAAACAATGTACATCTTAAGTATGTTTTGAGAACATATCATTTGTGGATATTGTATTTTGGGTTCAAGTAAATCAAGAATTTGAGAATAAGTTGTAGAAACAAAGATTTGAAGAAAGCTGTTCCTTTACTCACCAGAATTGCCAAGAAGCATGTAGGCATGAGGCTATATTTAAGGGTGCTTAAATATAGATCATTTTAAATATTTCATTCTATAATTATGTAAATTGCTTCATTCCTTTAGGTCTTCATTTTATTTGTATTCTAATGTACCTAGCAAATTTGAAAACAGTATTTATTCTTGGCAGTCTCTCGTAAAGAAACCAGCTAGGCTGAATTACTGAGTAGACTTAAAATATTAATTGTTTAGAAACTCAGGCACTAGAGTTAGTCTCCCAGTTGTCACCCAAACTAAATTAATCCCACTAAAGTAATATCCTGAAATTTTCTTTGATAGATGAGCCCCACAAGAAAGGTGTCAAAGAAAAACGTAAGAAGGCCGCTTCATTCCAAACTGTGTCTTCACTGCACAAGGTAAGCATTTGATACTTTGGAACAAAAATCACTGGTTAAACTCTACAGAATTGTACTTGATTCAGTTAATAGGTATGTTGGACAGCTCTTCCAGGTAACATTCTAAAAGTCACCAATTATAAATTTGAATCCCAGGCAGACACCTTAAAGCTTGGTTCTTCTCCCCAAATGGTGCAGTATTCTCCTTTCTTGGCAAAAAGGATACGAGGGAATTCACATCAGTGATTGTCCCTGTGTTATCAATTCTTGGTGAACATCTTCATTTCACACTCAAATTGAATTGAAAGAAAACCAATTCCCTCTATGATAGGGAAATGCTTATTTCTGCTCCAGTGGTGTCTTTGTTCTACATGGTTCCTGGCTGCTTCTCCGTTGCTGAGGGAGAGGCAGTTAAGACTTGCAGTGATGTTTAGATAATTTATTACATAAACATCACTTTAAGTCTGTGCTATTTCTCTCCTCACTATTAACTGCAGGAAGGAAAACCTTTGGGAAGAAGGAAACAAAAGTGGATTTTACAGTGCTTGGAACAACTACACCCCCCCCCCCCATTTTCTGCCTTGGGAGAGAATTAGCTAGACCTAATTCTAATTGAACCAATGAATTGCATTCACCTCTGTGAAGTCCATTTGACTGAGAACCAAGGTTTCAGAACTTAAAAGAGAAAGTTCTTGAGATCATGGGGTTTAAAGCATAAATACTAAAACAATAGAATCATGCCAATAACACATTACTCTTCTTTACTATCCCACTCCAAGGAAACAATTGATATTCTTGAATGTTGTCTATATTCAATAAAAACCTGGATAAGAGAGAATAAGAGATAAATTTAAGTGGGAAACTGGACTCAGAGACTGAGATTCAGCTGGTTTGGGATGAAATGATCAGGTCCACATTTTTTCCTTCCAATCAATCATGTCTAATTCTCAGAAACTGCCTGGATAAGTCCTTGCAGTTATTTTTTACAAGGTTTTTCAAAAGTGGTTTGCCTCTTTCCTGGGACTGAGAGAAAATAACTAAGCCACGGTCACCCAGCTGGCTTTGTGCCTAAGGCAGGAGTAGAACTCACACTCCCCTGGTTTCTAGCCTTGTGCCTTTACCAGTACAGCAATCTGACTTTGTCATCTTCAACTGTCCCTGGATTTATAGGTGTTGACCAAATAAAAAAAGAAAACAGTTGACACAATTACATCTAACACATTAACAGCAACTTTTTTGAGCACTGAGATTTGGCAATAGTTACCCATATTTTTGTACATATTATGTTAACTAAGCCAATATGACCTATACATGATTAAGTGTCTGGAAACACCAGCTGGTGCAGAATATAAACTCACTGCAAAGTACATGGATCACATGATGCCTTGTACTATACTGAAACATTTGCAGGAGTTCTTTATTATCTTAAGAAATTGGTTTTAATTTTAAGGTCTTAAATACCCAAAGACCTAGCTATCTGAAAGACCTCATATTCCATTATGAACCTGCACAGATGCCCCCCATTCTCAAAGGCTCACAAATTTATTATGTGGAAAAGGGCTTTCTCCTGCATTGCCTCCAGCTATTGGGTACTCATCCTTGGAATCTGTCTTTGGCCCCCACTTTTTTATGTAGACAAGTTATAAAGATATATTTCTGTCTCTATTTTTTATATGTATATATGTCATGTCATGTTACTCATCTTATAAAAGAGAGATGTTTAGAAAGTACAGCTGCCATATGTTATCTTGAACTAATTACAGGAAAGTAAAACTTTCTAGCTTAGATAGCCAAATATGGGTAAGTTTGCTGTAGGAGACATAATTATCTGAACATTTATGTAGCTCTGTGAATTTGGCAGGAGCATTGCATGAGAAAGTTTTCATCTCTGTAGTGCCACCTTTGTCACATATGAAGTGAGTGGGATAAGTAAGTTATTTTCCAAGATATCTGTAGATAGCATCAGTAATAATACAGCCATGATCATAATAATCATGCTATATCTATGTGCCTTTTTGGGCATATGTCCATTTTGGGGACAATACAAACAAAAAAGAAGCCAAATTCTTCCATAATTACCTTTGTGTCCATCAATGTCCACAGAAAACTGCAATGAAGCCAAAATGACAATATAGGCAGGGTGATGTTATCATGCAAATGCTGGCATTACGTACTTGTGTTTTAACATCTAGCACAAGTGGATTTTTATTCAACTTTCCAGATAGAAGCTTTTAAGACAATATATAGATTACAAACAATAATGACACTTATATGCCATTCTATTTAAAGCTCTTCTCTGGATGTGAAATCCAGAAGGAAGAATCTTTTTTGTCCTTTTTTCCTGGCCAAACACCTGGCTTATTTCTAACAAAGGACACACAGAGAAAGGGCTTAGTGAAGATTATAATATTGGGCCAGCTTTGCATTGAGGAAAATACGGCTGGTTCATGGCAGGAGTAATACATGTTAAAAAATTTGACTTAGAAACGGAATGAGAGCAAATGAAGCTATTTAACTTTATATGTCTGCCTTACAGGAAAACCTGAACAAACTGATGACCAATTTGCGTGCTACCCAGCCTCATTTTGTCCGCTGCATTATCCCTAATGAAACAAAGACTCCAGGTACAGAATGTCAAAAAGATTACATAAAACAGATGTTTGGGGGAAGGTCCATGTATAAGACACTGTAATTTTTCTAGCACTGACTACTTTGTTGTGCATAACACAAAAAGTGTCAAGTTTTAAAAAAATATTGAGTGAGGCTGGCATCTTAACCATTTTAAAGCTTATATCTAGATAACTGTGTTTTCGGTCAGAGTGAAAAGGTATTAATTTTTTTTCTCACCTTTTTATTCTTCCATTTCCTTGTTTTGGGTAACCATGACTGTTTAATTGGACATAATTTCATGTATTTTCCCTCCACCTTATGATCTTATTTAGGTTTAAGTTCTTTAGTTTGGGGAAAATTATTATTGCTGAAGACAACTTCTCTTTTTTTACCTGTGCAGGAGCCATGGATCCTTTCATGGTGCTGCATCAGCTGCGGTGTAATGGTGTCCTTGAGGGCATTCGCATCTGTAGGAAAGGCTTTCCAAATAGGATCCTCTATGCTGACTTCAAGCAGCGGTAAGCAGTCCTCTTCTGTCCTATGTAAAGATACTAGCATTTCTCTCCTGCTAGGAACATTCAGTAGGTGGTAAAGTTGTGGAATCTAGTCATTGGAAGAAAATGTTGATTTCTGAAAGTATCATACTATTTATTTATTTATAAAATTTATTGGCTGCCCATCTTACCATAGGGTAACTCTGGGTGGTTTGCAGTTACATATAGTTAAAACATAAAAAGTTAAAATCAAACATTAAAACAAAGGGCACATGGTGAAAGCGGGGATGGAGTTGGGGGGAATCTGTTATTACGCAATCAACCACCTCCATTGTGTTGTTCTCCATTGGGCCCCAAGCTGACTGGCCATGTTTTTAGGACCTTACAAAAAGGTTGGGACCAACCTCACATGGGGAGGGGGGCAAGACGTTCCAGGGGGCAGGAGCAATAGCAGAGAAGGGCCTCCTCCAGGACCCCACCAGCTAGAATAATTGGGCTGACGGGACTCATAGCATGCCTTCTCTGCTGGCACAAGTGGCATGGGACAGTCCCATTGGATAAGACTACACATAATAAATAAATACTCACATTTATTTCTCTTTTATTCTTGCTTTACTGCCAGGATACCAGAATAAATAGGGTTTAACTGTTAACAACAAAACTGCATTTCCCAGAATTCTCTGAAAAGAAATGAGCTATCAACTATATATAAAGTATAATAATCTCCATTATTTAATGTATTATTTAATTCTTCACTTCAATAAAATCATGGTTTTCCGGACCTTTCTTTACCAAGTAAATTATTTTAGAATCTAAGCAGCTTACATGAAGAAGTACTCATGATTCTAAACATTTATTCCTTCAACTATTAATCTTACCTCCTTCTAGTTATCGTATACTGAACCCAGCTGCAATACCTGATGACAAATTTGTAGATAGCAGGAAGGCCACAGAAAAACTGCTGCTTTCCTTGGACATTGACCACACCCAATATAAGTTTGGACATACCAAGGTATTTGCTGTGCAAGTAACATTGATTTATGAATGAATGACTTGATTTGACCATGACAGAAAAATGCTGGGGATGAACACAATATCAATGTTTAAAAAGATTTGTATTCTTCCTTTTATATAATATGGTTTTCTTTCTTGAATGTTAGCTTCATACACCTTATATTCAGTATCTACTGTAAAGAAGAAAGCTGAAATGCAAATATATAAGCAAAAAATAAATTAGAACATAAGATAAGAAAATAAAATATAACAATATAAAATTTAGAAACAAAAAAATGTATTTTATTTCTGAATAGGATTATTTTAGAATCTCAAAGCAGCCTAGTATATTTTCTAACTATGATTCATTAATTACTCAAAAATTAAATGCAAACAATTAAAACAGGATAATTATTCTTCAGAATTGTTGAAATATATTATTCAAAATCATCATGAAATCAATTCCATCTTTCAGGTATTTTTCAAAGCTGGTTTGCTGGGTCTACTGGAAGAGATGCGAGATGAACGGCTGGCTAAGATTATCACCCTCCTGCAGGCGAGGATGCGTGGGCGTCTCATGCGAATTGAATACAAGTTAATCATCAGCAGAAGGTATAATAGCAAAATTACCTCTGCAGATACTTTTGCTTCATGTCATCCATTGGTATATTATAAATTTTATTGATTAGTGAGACATCTTTTTGAAGGAGGTGCCTTTCTCTTTACTGCACTTGTTAATTTCAATAATATTCCTATCAATATTTTGCTTTTCAGAAGGAGAAGCAACATTAAAGATCTTTTTTTTCAAATCGGCATATAATTCACAGCCCAGTGTTTTCAATTTCTTTCTCTCTCTGTTTTCCTCTCAGAAAATCTCTAGTTTCTTCATAAGTTTAGACAGAGGCATAGATGAACTTCCTCTGACCCCATAGCTTTCCGTTTTCAATATGTTTTGTTAATTCCTCACAGAGAGGCACTCTACACCATCCAGTGGAACATCCGTGCTTTCAATGCTGTGAAAAATTGGTCTTGGATGAAACTCTTCTTTAAGATCAAGCCTCTCCTCAAGTCAGCTCAGACTGAGAAGGACTTGGCTAACCTCAAAGAGGAACTCCAGAAACTGAAGGAAGCTCTGGAGAAGTCAGAAGCTAAACGGAAGGAACTGGAAGAGAAACAAGTCAGCATAATCCAGGAAAAGAATGATTTGTCTCTACAGCTTCAAGCAGTGAGTAACTTATGTAATTAAGCATTCCAAAGGAGCTTAGGCATTGAATGCATGTTCTATCTGGAAGCTCAGATTGAATATGACTGTGAACATCTATAGACAGATATTCCTTTACATACTAAATAAATGTTCTAAAACATGGGTGACAAACTTGCGGTGTCACATTGCCATCACATAAATGTATCCTGACATTTTTCCCTTCGTGGAGCTGGGGTGGGCGTGGCCTGCATGCATCTGGCCCATGGGCTGCCAGTTTGGCACTCCTGTTCTAAAGCTATAAGACCACTTCATATTCAGTGCTAGAACTAGGGGTATATGTGTACAAACATTTCTAACGCTGTACCTATGATTAAACTTTCACAAATGAATGAGCCAGATTTTTGTTCCAGGGGAAAGATGAAGGCACTCAAATGAAGTGAGAGTCACTTTTGAAATGTCCATAAATGAAAACAACTTATAAAATAATCGTAGCTTTTAACATTCATTTTCATACATCTATATACAGTTTTGAGTGGTAAAGTGCTGCTTTGGATGTTCTTCACAGGAGCAAGATAATTTGGCTGATGCAGAGGACAGGTGTGATCTCTTGATTAAGACCAAAATTCAGCTAGAAGCCAAAGTGAAAGAACTGATGGAGCGTCTGGAGGATGAAGAGGAAATGAATGCTGAGCTGACTGCTAAAAAACGAAAACTGGAGGATGAGTGTGCTGAACTGAAGAAAGACATTGATGACCTGGAGATCACCCTGGCCAAAGTGGAGAAGGAGAAGCATGCCACAGAAAACAAGGTGAGCAAAACTGGAAAAAATAATAATAAAGGCATACACAGACTTGATTGCTCACGTACTGCATAAAAATGTATATTTAGCTGTAGCAGTTGAAACTCTTTACTGCATCTAACTATAGAGATTAATTTATAGTTCAGGTAAATCCCTGAAGAGCACTAAGCTATTTCAGTTCTTCATTGGATTCAGAAACATGTTACCAGTAAGAGAAAGTTCTGTTTTCTTCAATCTCAAATAGCAGAAATGATGCATTTTTGGTGTAGATTATTGGAAAGTTTGAGACATAATTACACACATTCTCTGTTGGTTCATAAAAATCACTATTGAACAAAATCTGGAACTAATATGGTTAGCTTTACACCTTTGTTTAGATTTTCATTCTGCCACGTTATGAATATATCCCTCTAAGCTATCCAATCATATCCTAGGTGAAAAACCTGATTGAAGAAATGGCTGCTTTGGATGAGGTCATTGCTAAGTTAACCAAGGAGAAAAAGGCACTACAGGAGGCCCATCAACAAGCTTTGGATGACCTTCAAGCTGAGGAGGACAAAGTCAATACTCTAACCAAGGCTAAAGTCAAGCTGGAACAGCAAGTGGATGATGTGAGTTAACACATGACAATGGACCATCACAATGGAAGAACTCATGTCTAATCTTATTATGTAGTATGTCAATGGGTAGACAACCTGTAGAATTATAACTAGATGCAACCCCATATCCTTTTTTTATGAATCCTTGGAGCATTTTTGATACCTATGTCAATTTTTCAATGATGTGCCAATTTTTTCTATTATTTTATGGTTTTGTGCTTGCTAGCTGGAGAGTGCTTTAGAGCAAGAAAAGAAGATACGGATGGACCTGGAAAGAGCAAAGCGCAAGCTGGAAGGTGATTTAAAACTAACACAAGAATCTGTGATGGATCTGGAGAATGATAAGCAGCAACTTGAGGAGAAACTCAAAAAGTAAGCATGCAGTTTCTCAAAATGCTAAATAGACATTTAAACAACCAAAAACATTATGCGTACTGTGCTATCGGTTTTATTTTGATTTATTTATTTGTATCTTATAGCAACAAACATATGCAACATACCTTCCTCCTTCTATTTTCCCCACAACAATCCTGTGAGGGGGGTTGGATTAAAAGAGAGTGACTGGCCCAAAGCAAACAGCTGGCTTTCATGGCTAAGCCAAGACTTGAACTCACAGCCTCCCACTTTCTAGCCTGATGCCTTAATCACTAGACCAAACTGGCTCTCTAAATAATGTTCTCTATATAATATTACCTTTACTTTTACTTTACCATTTACTTCAATGCTTTCTTTACATTAATCTAATGGCAGAAGAAGGGACACGGTGGCTCAGTGGCTAAGACGCTGAGCTTGTCAATCAAAAGGTCGGCAGTTCAATGGTTCGAATCCCTAGTGCTGCATAACGGGGTGAGCTCCTGTTACTTGTCCCAGCTTCTGCCAACCTAGCAGTTCGAAA
>JAOYMU010000263.1:57711193-57727180 GCA_025802295.1 Psammodynastes pulverulentus
AGATAGATAGATAGATAGATAGATAGATAGATAGATAGATAGATATAGATAGATATAGATATAGATATAGATATAGATATAGATATAGATATAGAGAGAGAGTCTTTGATTTCTGTGTTCAGCAGAAACCAGATCTATGTACTGTACACATCCATATTCTTCTCATAAACCATGGCTATCCTAACAAATAATTACCTTCACAGAGCCATTATGAGAGTGGGCAGCATATACATCCAATAAATAGGCAGCAGCAAGCCAGGCTGCAATGCTTGTCAAAATGCATCTATGGGAACATATCAAGTCCCATTTTTATTTAGAATGGAGAGAGTTGGAAGTATTAACTGCTTGATAAAGAATTGATTTTATTTTAATTCCAATCATTTTCAACTTTTCAGTCCAAGAATGCTTTGGCTCATGCTTTGCAAGCATCCCGCCATGACTGTGACCTTCTGCGGGAGCAGTATGAAGAGGAGGTGGAAGCCAAAGGGGAACTCCAGCGCTCTTTGTCCAAGGCCAATGCTGAAGTCGCCCAATGGAGGACCAAATATGAAACAGATGCTATCCAGAGGACAGAGGAATTAGAGGAAGCCAAGTGAGTTCCTGTAACAGTAATTCACACTAAATATATTCTAAGAATCAAAATTCTATGATAGAGGGAAACACTTTGGTATCACAGCGATGCCCATTAACATTTTTGCAGTGAAAGCAGGGGAAAGTCCCATTTTAGGACTTGTTGCAGCAGGACACCATGCAATGGAAGTAGTAGGGCTTCTGAAATTTTGTCTCCAGTGTATGCACCAATATCTTCCCTGTCTAATCAGGATGATTGGCAAATTTCAGGAAGAAATTGGCCATCCGTCTACAAGAGGCAGAGGAAGCTGTGGAAGCAGCCCATGCCAAATGTTCATCTCTGGAGAAAACCAAGCATCGTCTTCAGACTGAAATAGAGGATCTGTCCATTGACCTGGAGAGAGCCAACTCAGCCGCTGCTGCTTTGGACAAGAAACAACGCGGTTTTGACAGGGTCATTGCTGAGTGGAAACAGAAATATGAGGAAACGCAAGCAGAGCTGGAATCTTCTCAGAAAGAGTCCCGCAGCCTGAGCACAGAACTTTTCAAGCTCAAGAATGCCTATGAAGAGTCTCTGGAGAATCTAGAGACTCTCAAGCGTGAGAACAAGAACCTGCAAGGTATCAACAAGGCTGTATCACTTTTAAATGGCACACTATAAATTGTTAAAAATTACCCTTAAGACAGAAGCAGAAATATAAAACAAGGGCAGAAGATAGAAACAGTAGAAGAAATAAATCAGCTTTCTAACATGCTTCTTTTGTGCCTTTTTGTAAAATAAGCCAATGTGTTTATCCATAACTAATTCAGCATGGCTCAGAATTTTTATTGTTATACATTCAATTCTAGGTTGTTTATTTTTTGACTGTAGGAATTGGCATCTATACAAGCAGGCAGAGAAAGGTTTAAAACAAATATGGTTCTTTTTGGTTGTGAGGTTGTTTGCTTTCTGAAAAATAGTGGGAAAATTTCCTTTTTCAATTCAAAAGGTCCTAATCATATTTCTGTGGTACAATTTCAGGGGGGAGGCTGCAAAGATGGGATTGGGAGAAGTTACAGATGGGTTGCCCATTAAATAGATAAATAAGTAGATAAATAATCTATTTATCCAACCAGATAATCAGAAAATGAGTAGAAAATTGATGGGCCAGTATTTTTTAAAATTTGTAAGTTTGATATCAATATTGTAGCTCTATAACACATTGGATAAGGTTAGACTGATGTTCTGTTTCCAGATAACCATGTCACCTTGGAACAGTTGCCATCTTTAGATGGGTATAATTCATAGGATTTTAAATTAAAGGAGAAATGCTTTGTGGCCCTTTGAGCAAGTTGTGTGTGCATGAAAATCTTACATTCAACCAACTATATAAGACCAATCCAGCTAATAAACCTAATATTCAGAGTTTTAGAATAAGTATTTTACTCGATTTCCCTTGTTTGATGTGACTTTTTGACTGCTTTTTCCTAGACATTAATAATTATTAAGGAAAGATAGTAGAGAATGCAAACAATAGGTGGGGATTGCCCAGGTTTCCAGACTACAAATAAGTATATAATATCTGTCTTGGTCTCTTCAGAGGAGATAATGGACCTAACTGATCAAATTAGCATGAGTGGAAAAACCATCCATGAACTTGAGAAACTGAAGAAAGGCTTGGAGACTGAAAAGAATGACATCCAAGCAGCCTTAGAGGAAGCTGAGGTAAGCTCTTGAATGATTGTGGTAAGCCTTGTTATTATTTAAACTTGATGTATCAACAGATATTATGCTTTACTTGGTTTGGATTTAACATATTGAATGTTAAATTAACAGATTGAATGCAGCAATCCGTAAACTGTGGATTATGATTTAACACAGTATGTGAAGCAGCTTGTTGTGCCATAGTCAAAACATATTTAAATGTGATCTGTATACCAAGCAATATGAGTAGTATCCAAATCATTTCCCAAGTACAATGGAGGTGGCAAAGAATTGGCTGTGAAGGGAATAGTGTAATATGAGCTAAAAATGAAATAGGAATTGGCGGAACTGTGAGAGTATATTGGCTTGGTATAAACATAATGAAGAATAAGTGGCTTGCTTTTACATAAACCAGTTTGTTCAGCAAATCATGATTTTAAAAAAAGATTATGGTTTAAGTAGAGCAGTTATCCAAAAGGATCTATAACAAACTCTCTTCCTGTTCATCCCAATCTGGCTGTTGCCTTTTGCTACTTGCTCTGTGTTCATAGAATAACAGAGTTGGAAGGGACCTTGGAGGTCATTTAGTCCAACCCCCTGCTCAAGCAGGAGAGTTTATTCCAAATATTAGCCTCTATCTAGGATCGTGTCTTTGATCCAGTATTTAAAACCCAACAAATAAAACTACAGTAGGAGCAGGCCATTTATCTGGATCTGACTTGACATCTAGAGCTCAGAAAAATGTATTTCTAGATTTTCCACAAAGATCTCCTAATGCCTGAGAACTATTAGATATTATAAAGATGTCTGCCTAATTCACAGATAGGTAATATGGTGTCTAGTTTTAATTAAATTTTCATCAGTCACAACCATAGCCTTGTCAATGGAAGTCATTATGAGGATTGCTCTCTTTAAAAAAGAGGGGGGAAAATTAAAAAAGGAAGACAACGATCAGAAATGTTGATAGTAATCCACACTCAGTATATAGAACATTGAAGGGAACTTCTGTTGAGATTTATCACTATTTATATTTTTTTGTGACTTAAGGGAGCCCTGGAACATGAGGAGAGCAAGACCTTGCGCATCCAGTTGGAGCTGTCCCAGATCAAAGCTGATGTTGATAGAAAACTGGCAGAGAAAGATGAAGAGTTTGAAAATTTAAGGTAGAAATATGACACATTGGAGAATCTGTTACATACTTTATGGAATGAATTGTAGTGGTATTGTCTTCTGAGATTTTCATGACAAGTGAGGAAATCTACTCTCAGAGGCACTGTTGAAGAAGCAAGGCTGCATTGATGGTTCAGTGTTACGGGGCTAATGAATTCCGTGCCTCGTACTAAAACCCTTTTCTTTTTTCTTCCAGGCGTAATCATCAGAGAGCCATGGATTCTATGCAGGCCTCATTGGACGCTGAAGCCAAAGCCAGAAATGAAGCTGTCAGGTTGAGAAAGAAAATGGAGGGAGATCTCAATGAGATGGAGATCCAGCTGAGTCATGCCAATCGCCAGGCTGCCGAGTCTCAGAAACTAGTGCGGCAGCTCCAATCCCAACTGAAGGTCTGTCTTAATCATTTCTGAAGTAAATGTAGTCTATCAGCCAGCTGGGGCTCTCTTTCCCAATCTTCTCAATGGTTATCTTATATTAAAAGGTGGCAGTTTTATTTGGAAGTATCATGTGTTATTATTTTTCTGTCTTCAGGGGCTGCAGAGAATGCAAAGTACTGTGTAGCGATAGCCACTGTGGGACAGAGCTAAAACTGTTAGCATTTTTTTTTCCTATGGGGAATTGGTTTCTCCCGTCAGACTGGATTTATTAACTAGGAACTTAATGCACTGTTAAGAATGTTATTTCAGTCCCAAGAAGCTGAGTGCAATAGAAGGTCAGGAGTTTGTCATGAGTTGGTGTGATTTTGGGACACTCTAGTGGCTGGAAATCTTCATGTGGCCCATGAGCTGCAGGTTTATCACCCTCTTTCTTTGTGTTCACTATTGGGAATCATTGTTTGACATCTTTAGGGGTTCGTTGAGTTTTGCAAAACAACTTTTATTTTTTCTTGTATTAAAGCTGACCTCTATTGATACAATCCCCAGGATTTGCAGATTGAACTGGATGACACTCTACGCTATAATGATGATCTGAAGGAGCAGGCAGGTGCCTTGGAGAGGCGTAACAACCTATTGCTGGCTGAAGTGGAAGAGCTGCGGGCATCCCTGGAACAGGCAGAACGTGGAAGGAAATTGGCTGAACAGGAGCTTATAGAGGCAACAGAAAGAGTCAATCTATTACACACCCAGGTGAGCTGGAGAATGTAATTTCAAGCAGGGATAGCAACTATTGGAATCAGTTCAAGATGGGAAAGAAAAGTGGGAGCATTTTCATGGTTTACTGTTCTCTTCCCAACCAGAACACAAGCCTAATTAATCAGAAGAAGAAAATGGAGACAGACATTTCACAGCTGAGCACTGAAGTGGAAGAAGCAGTGCAAGAATGTCGAAATGCTGAAGACAAGGCTAAAAAAGCCATCACTGATGTAAGTGGCCTAAAGAGCAGGGGTGGGAATATTGTAAGGGCTACACTGATTTTTCATATATGTCTTTAATGGTGTGGCAGTTTCCTTCCCCAGTGTTTCCCAGAATTTTCTCTATTAAACTCCATATTTTCTATGGAACTTAATAGTAAATACACAATGAAAATGGGTATTTGAGTAGCATCTAACAACTTTTGTTGATGGGGGAACTCAATGTTTGGCAATATCTAATACCTGGCTGGAGCTTGTTGATCAGAAAGGTTGGCAGATCAATGGTTCGAATCCTTAGCACCGCATAACGGAGTGAGCTCCTGTTACTTGTCCCAGCTTCTGTCAACCTAGTAATTTGAAAGCATGTAAACATGCAAGTAGAAAAATAGGGACCACCTTTGGTGGGAAGGTAACAGTGTTCCGTGCGCCTTCGGCATTTAGTCATGCCAGCCACGACCATGGAGACGTCTTTGGACAGTGCTGGCTCTTTGGCTTTGAAACAGAGATGAGCATCACCCCCACAGAACAGTAGCTAGTTTTAATGCTACATGAATGTTTTGGCTGTTGTCCCTATCAGGCAGCCATGATGGCAGAGGAATTGAAGAAAGAGCAAGATACAAGTGCCCATCTGGAACGCATGAAAAAAAATATGGAACAGACCATCAAAGACCTACAAATGAGGCTGGATGAAGCTGAGCAGATTGCCCTTAAAGGGGGCAAGAAGCAGATTCAGAAACTGGAAGCCAGGGTTAGTATTTCAGAGAACATCTACTTTTCCTGACAAGAACCTAATTTCTTGTGGATTATGTGCCAATGTTCCCAATAAAACTAGCCATGATGGGTTATTAAAAGTTTGGATTCAGTGAGGTCTGAAACCATTTAAATAAAATCATATTTTCAAGGCTCTGCTCTAGAGGCAATAACCCCTCATCACGTTGTAGTCCATTAATATCCTACGTAGATTTCAAGTGCTTTGTGAAGCATGACAAACAATATAGTTCTTTGTTTTCTGAGCCAAGGAAGAAGGCAAAAGGACTTAACTGACTATTTCATCTTATTCAGGTACGAGAACTGGAAGGTGACCTGGATTTAGAACAGAAGAAGAATGCAGAGAGTCAGAAGGGCATTCGCAAGTATGAGCGAAGAGTCAAAGAACTGACTTATCAGGTACAAGTTTCATCATCTTCATGTTGAATCTTCATTTCCATTTTCATTAACACATAGGGTGAAACCAACAAAAACATACATTATACAGAAGTGAAACTTCCCTTTTTGCCTGCAGATACCCCACCATTTTAGCCGTAATTCAAAGTTCTTCAGAAGATAGCAAACACCAGAATTGTTTCATCTAGAGTGAAAGCAACAAGTATTGTCCTCACTCTAATTTGGATTTGTGATTTTATTCCATAGACAAAACTGATGGGCATCATATCATCACTTTGGCTACATGATTATCAATTGGTTTACATAGCAAACAAGATCAATTCTCCTTTAAAGCTATTGACCAAAACATCTAAATTGGAGTAAATAGTACAAGAAGCCAAGATTTAGGCTTGAGATCTTTCACAAAATTCTCTTATTGTATCCCCAAATCAAACTGAACTTTTCCCATGTCACCTTCTCCAGTACATTTCTATCAATTAAAGGAAAGTTTAGTAATAGGAATCAAATTTGAATACTTTGCTCAAAATAGCACCTATGTATCTACAGATAAATCAGGAAAGGGGAGGACCTATTTCCAACAAGTGAAAGAGCACTTCAGAAGTTTATTCTATGGAATATGAGTAGAATCTCAGTTTAGCTGCCCAACTAGGGAGGGTATACCTATTAAATCTAGCTATCTGTTAAATTTGTTATGTTAAATCCAAATGTATATTCTTTGAATCAATTTATTTGTGTAATTACATAACTGATGTAAATGACATCACTTGCAATAAAACAAAACCTCAATTTGATGGATGAGAGGGGGTGGAGTTGAAATGAAAAAAAAACCCCTCCATTATTTTGGAAAGCCGCTAAACCAGGGTCCACTAAATCAAGTTTATCAGAAAATTCACACTTTTATACAGCCATGTGGTACTAGTAACATATATGGGATGAACCAAATATCTTATTATTACACTTCAGACTGAAGAGGACCGGAAGAACCTGGCACGAATGCAGGAACTGATTGACAAGTTGCAGAGCAAAGTCAAAAGCTACAAGCGTCAGTTTGAGGAGGCAGTAAGTATGAATCTGCATAGGGATTCCAGCATTTTAAAAGGCCTCAAAGTGCTAGTCCTATTCAACTTGTTTCCTTTGGTTCTTGAATAGCCCTCAATGGTCTATTTGTGTCTGCATTACTCCTGTGTCATAAATATAATTTAAAAATACAATTCCAAAATGACAATTCAGACTTCTCCAATGTACATAGGAAGACCAACTCCCTTGGCTCTACACCTTATCTCTCTGGATTACAGAGGCATTAGTTTCCCTACTACCATCGAAAATGTGCCAAACGTTTTGCATGCCTAGAACATTGTTTGACATAATTCCCCAGTCATTCAGTGCAGCCAAGAATCTTTCCCATATCTCGTTCCACTACTTCAAATTCCATCTTCTATTCATAGGAGCAACAAGCCAACTCCAACCTGGTCAAGTACCGCAAAGTGCAACATGAGCTTGACGATGCTGAGGAACGAGCAGATATTGCAGAGACACAAGTGAACAAGCTGCGTACTCGCACTAGGGAAGTTCCTCTGAAGGTGAGAACAATATTGCCTCGGGTAAAGCATGGTAATTATCTCCCCCATCAGTCTCATTCCTTAATGGATAAACTGTTGGGGAACATACATTAGTTCTTTATGTGATGTTATTTCATTGGCTTCACTAAAGGCTACTCAGCTGTAATTGATGTATAAATCAGGGAATAGATAGGAGGAAGGATGGCTGAGACATAGGGCGTGAGAAAGATTGTGTTCTCTGTTTTTGCTTGCTTAGTCAGACAAAAATAATTCTTTGTCTCGAAACATGAAAACATAATGTATCACAGACTGGGTTTGAGTTTTTAACGATGAAATGTGTAATCAGAATACAATAATTATAAACATTATTGTATTCTGATGTGAAAGGTCCAAAACGATGGAAAACACTTTTCATGAAAGAGGGAGATGGGGCTCTGATAAGCTATCTGTAGCAATTGAATCTGATAGTAACTTTTATTATTATTATTATTATTATTGTTAACAGCATGAAGAATAAGAAACTCCAGTATAACATCTCGTCGATGAACATGTCTATGTAATGGCTGCAACAGTCATTTCTGTCTCTGTAGTGAATAAATAAAGTCTAATGCTCATGATGGAAAGTGTGTCACTTCTTTTGAGAATATTCAATTGTAGAATGTCTTCCTATGAGACTTTTTTTTAAAACGGAACTTTTGTGTTACATCTTACTTATGGACAAACCTCACATGTAGAAAGAATCCTGCAGCATCTTTGGAGACTAACATTATTTAAGGAATAAGTATAATCCTAACCTTAACCCTAAAATAAAGCATTTTATGACTTCCATACAAAAAAATAATCTCCAGTGTAACCAGACTTTTAGAATCTGGCTATCACAGCCTAATACAACTCCCTTGTTACAATGAGGAACATTCAACGGTCTCAGAGACCTGCTGCTATAAATAAATTCCTGATTGATTTACCTTTTTTTACAAACAAGCTTAAACTGCAGTTCTTTGAATGATATTTCTCGAGACATGTTTTAAAATAGAATTCTTTATTCCATTTAATACATTTATGTTGTGTTAGTAAGTCAGTATTAATCTGGGCAGCATGAACATTAATTTGTGTGAAATAATTAAAATGTCCAAAAACATTTGCTGGCTAGGGGAGTCGCCTTTTTGCCACAAAACAGTTCCATTCCTTCAGCGATTTCCCTTTTTTTTTTTACAGCCACATTTAAATTTGATTTGCCAGCTATTACTCCTCGACGCAATTTATATTTAATCCAAGGCTACTATAGTTTCTCATCATACACAAAGAAGATCTACAGCAATAGCTGTGGAAGAGGAACATGGGCACTCAGGTTTCCCTGTAAGGAACCAAAAGGCCAATATACACCCTGAGCCAAAACCTCCAACCCAACTCTTTGGAATTGACTACACTGAAAAGCCAGAAATAAATATACAGCATAATAGTAAATCAGAGTAGCCAAGTTTTTTTTTTAATGAGAGCAGTCTCACTGAAAGCCAAATTGATTAGTAAAAAGAAGGATGGTCATTCAAAGGCAAGGCATATGTATGAATTAGGTACTTAGAATTCATTTTTGTAGACTATGGCCCTACTGTGCTGATGTTTCAATTCTAATCAAAAGGAACCCACAGGCATTTGAGTCTTTATTCTATGTTTACTACAATTACAGAGTCACTACAATGACCTAGGACTGAGGGTGAGGATGTCGTAGAAGCAATTGACTCTCTCAAAACTTGTCCCAAACTAAAAATCTTGAATGACATTCTCCAAAGGCATCAGATGTATAACGGAGTACAGGGCCACTTGGGGAAGTCAGTTTCAACATATCCTTAAGAGATTTCTTTAAAGCAAGATACATGATTTACTCCAAAGTGTCCATTTTATTTCTGACAAGCCATAAAGGATAAAACATAAAGGGATAACCTTAATAAAGTGCTGTTTTGTTCAGGTAATAGATTCACAATTAGACAATTACGGAGCAGTCAGGCTTTCTTGACAGGGCTTTTATCATTAAAACAAGTGGACGCTGTCTTTGTCCCCAGTAAATACCTTAATAATTTTGTATGCAAATCAACCACAAGAGATCTGTTATTTCTATTACTTTTGCCTAAAAATAAGGTGCAATAGCGCGTGCAGAGCAAATGTGAATGGGGGAATAGCTGATCAACTATATCTTGCTTTCAGGTATTGTAGGTTTCATGGAGATGTTTTGCTATTACATTTCTAATTACATTTCTAATGGCCAATTCTAATAAAAACTTTATCCTTTGAAGGATAAATTTTAACAGAATACAATCAAGATACCTTCTTGATATTTTTAACTTGAGGCTTTTCAGGGATCCATTTTGTTTAAGGTAAAATGCTATAAAATTGTAAAGGCATACATAGGAATAGTTGAAAGTTAAGGACAAAAAGGGCTGTTCTAGTGCTTCAAACGTTCCATAAAGTGCCTGAGCACGATGTTGTAATGAAGCTTTTATTAAAAAAAAAGTTTCTGGAATCAAACACCAGATGTCTTCCAACTAACTCGTTTAAACACTGGCAGTTACAAGAGCAAGTTCCATATTTACTGAATAATTCACCCCATATGAAATACAAGTATCAGTAGTAGACTAGAAAACTTCCAGTTACTATTACACATTAGGAACAATATATATTATATATATTGTTCTGGTGTGTGTGCTTATACACATCAGAACGGATGGTGCTAATTCTTTCATTTTAGCTGGTGCCTCTGTTTCCAGAGTGCAAATTAGTACACCTTTCTGTTCAACAGTAGGTTTTATATTCAGCAAAAGCAATACAGTATTGTGGAAGAAATCTCCATTTGCATTGTTTATTAACAAAATGGCCAGGCAGCAGAATTTAGAAAAAAATAAATCTATAAAATTTTAATTTATTTGTTCTCCTTCTCTTTTTTGTCTATTAGATTTACAGATATAATCAAATGGAATAATAAAAAGAAAAGAAAAGAAAAAGGAGATGAAAAGCAATGTAAAATTGATTAAGATGTTTCAAACATATTTTGATATAAATCTATATGTTAGACTAATATTTAATCTTTTTATGATCGGTTAAATTCACATTTCTTAGATCAGGCAGAAATTAGTGTATTTTTATTTACAATTTGATTCATACTGATTAGTGTTGTTAATTATTTCATAAAAAGCTAATTTTAATAGTTGAAAAGTATACATAGATTTATATCAATATCATTTGGAAAATTTATTTGATTAATTTTACAAAGCTCGTTAAGTAAAATCTTTCCATTTCCTTTGGGTTTTTTTTATTCTTGTTTTTCCACTGATTGTATCTGTAAACCTAATAAACAAGCAAGCCAACCAACAAAGCCAGGAAAAAAAGCCAACTACTTCCATCACTGCAATATATACCTGTTCTAGACAGCACTGTAAAAGTCCATTGAAGACAAATCCACAGACCAGAGAGAGATACTTCTGAATGCAATAATAATACAGTGAACCAAAGAGGAGAATGGGACAGTTTAGTAGGAAACATTTCTTAAAATCATTTGCAGAGAAAAAGGACACGCCATTATTTTTACGTATTCAAAAGTGAATTGCACACACGATCCTCTTGAAATGCAAAACAAAGAAAAAGATGTGAAAAATTAGGAATCAATTTTTTATGATGACTTAAGAGTGGCTGGTGTACCTTAGGTGTGCTCATAAAACCAGCTTATTTCAATGACTTAGGAAATTACCTCTCCTTTTAACTTCTAATTTGGGTTACCAAAAGGAAATCACAGCTAACCCTTGCATATTGGAAAGATCCCACCTACCAAGCTCAAAGGCTTCTAGTCATAATGAGCATGGAAAAGTGGATCTTTTTGCAGACAATTCCAAACGGTATGCAGATTTCCCTGAATATGTGATACATTTCAAGTTTGTGGAATCCTGCTCTTTAAAGAGGATGGTGGGGCAAGGAAAGAAAATACATTTAAGATAGTAATATTCCATAGTTCCAAGTTTGTGCACAGAGCATATCCCTGAAAATCCAACGTCTGCAAGATTCCCTCTGAGGTATTGTCCACTGGAAGTGTGAACCGGTGGAGTTACTCTTCGGTGAAGTCTCTGTCAATCTCCATGTACGCCTCATCAATGTAGCTAACTATGGCACAAGGTGATGTCTGATCCGTACTAAGCAGAACAGACACAGTCTCTTTCCAATAGGAAAAACTAATACATGAACTCTGTAAAGAGAAAAGAAAGAAAAGTAAGCACAAACAAAACAAATGTCTCTGGAATATGGCTTGCTAGTAGTACAAATGGGGTTCTATATGGGGTTGCTCTTGAAAAGGATCTGGAAGCTTCAGTCAGTTCAAAATAGGGCAGCCCGCCTAGTTTTATGCAAGTCTAGATTTGCACATGTGCCATCTCTCTTGCAGGAACTGCGTGGGTTGTTGATTTGGCTTCTGGATCCAATTCAAGGTGCTGGTTATTACCTTTAAAACCCTACTTGGCTTGGGGTCGAAGTTATTTGAAGGGCTATGTTTTTCCAGTTACATCAGGGTATAGTGGGGAAGCAGGATATTTTACAGGTCACCCTCAATTAAGGAGGTTTACCTAGCGGGACCAAGAAAAGGGCCTTTTCTGTGGTGGCTCCCTCCCTGTGGAACATCATCCCTACAGAGATAAGACTGGTCTCCACCTTGATATTCTTCCGAAAGGGCCTGAAAACATTCGTTTGCCAACTAGTCTGGGAACCCATCAAATGATTTGTTTGACTGTTGTCGCCAGGGGCGTGGGGGTATCTCAGATATTGTATTTGATGCTTTTTTCTGTAAGCTGTCCGGGGTCATTATGAGTGAATTGGGCACTCATCTAAGTTTCCTAAATAAATATATATATATACCGTACTTTAACATGCCATCAACATCTCATTGCTAGTATTTAAATATGCTACTAAATATTTTGAGTTGATATTGTAGCACATATGCAATTGCCCCCACCCCCACCACAACAGTAATGAAAAATGCTCTGTAGAAATGTTTAGCGCATTTTTGAAGGGAAGTGTTATCTTATTTTGAGGTACAACAGATGTAGAAACTGTTAAAACATAACCTACCAAACTGATCTCTGCCTTCCAAAAGTCCATTAAAAATTGCATCAAAAATTAGCAATCTGCCACCAAATTTTGGAGACTCAATCTTGTTAGGTTAGGGTATTACAGGAATTCATCAACAATTCATCACCCCACTCTTTAACCTGATCTCCAAGAAAACTAGATGCTATAGAGCACGGGTATCAAACTTGCAATGACACGTTGTCATCACGTGACGTATCGCAACTTTTTCTCCTTTCCCTAAAACGGGGATGGGCGTGGCCAGTGCGTGATGCATCTGGCCCGCAACCTGCGAGTTTGACAGCCTTGTTATAGAGAATCCAGATCAAAACACGTATACATTAACCCAGGGATCAGGACCCTGGTGTAGTTTAGAGCAATTTCAAGATCTTTATTGACTAAGTTTGTGCAATCAAAACTTGCTTTGGGTTTTGTTTCTTCTCTTACCTGTGGAAACCTACAGTGGGAAGCTGCACTATTACTATACCTACCACATAAAATTTAATGCCTAAAAATGGTATATATTTTGCTAAAATATAATCCCATGGAAAAAATGTTTTATTCATGCAGGGACCACAGAACTTCATCTATTTTTTTAAGGTGCTGCAGAATTACAAATTTTGAGAATCACTGGTATAACCAGCAATGGGATGTAACCAGTGCAGTTACCGGTCAGGAAGGCATGTGCGCACTAGGAAAACATGCGTGTGCCGCTTCCCAGCCGGGGCTTGCAGTAACGAGCAGCTTCAGCGGATAAAGGACAGGTAAAAATCAGGGCAGGTGGGAGGGCCCAGCTAACTTTTTTGCTTCCTGTTCCTCTCCATGGAATGGAGGCTTCTGTTAACAACTGGATCGCCTGATCTGGGCAGACCTGGCTAGATCCCACCCCTGGGTATAACCCATTCTTCATTAGGAATATATTACACCCTGATAAACAAAATAGGCTAAAATGGTTGAGAAAATACAGGAGCACAAAAGAAAAATGAAGCAAGAGTGAATTGAAACCCTGAAAGCTTGTTAGGTTATCCTATGTATGCAGGTGACTAAATAAGAAATTATTTGTCTCATGTTTAGCAGATTTTGACTGATGTCATATTTTTAGTTAGTTTATGTAACATTCTGGGCCAAGAAAAGCTAATTTGGATAGTGCATAAATTAAATACCCAAAGCTAAATAAATCTGCTCATTTTACAGAACATACATGTTATATTAAATAATCAGGAAAGCTTAATTTTCTGGCCAATGAAAATCCTACATTCTTTTTTGGATTCATCCATTTCATGTACTATATTTTATATTCTTGAAAAGCTAGTTTCCTCTATCACAGAAAGAAATAGGATGCAGTATTGGTTTGAAATGGAAGCACAAAATGTCCATCCTGGTTAAGAATATCACACACAAATGTTTCTGTCTAGCTGCACTGGAGTATGCTGTATATTTAGTCCAAGAGTTTAATTACCAGAATTCTCAATAAAATCATTTTAACTAGTCTAGGATGTATGAGCTTTATTCTCAAATATTTTGGAATTGTTTATATCATACCATAATGCATTCTAACATGTGGCTGTCATTAATAATCATTTTCGGTGTAAGATTGCTATGTGCTAATGCTGATCACTGCACAACATAAAGGACCTTGTTCTTTAAGGCAGAAATGGGTTGTTCTCTCGTAAAGAACACACAGATTGTACAGACATTTTCTAATGAGGCAGCATTTTCCTACAGCTAAAATAGTAAAATTATGTTTATTAAACACAAACTTTTATCTCTGGTAATGCAGCAATTCTGGTTTGAAAAATCTGCAGTAAACATTCACTTGGATATAGTACCAGAATGTTCCTACACCTGCTCAGGCTCACAGGCAAGAAACAAATAATGAGTGTTTTCTATTTCTGAAAGCTCAAACAAAACATCTTAATTTATTTTCACTTCCCTGTCAGTGAAATACAGCCCACCATGCTAGGCATTACCATTATACTACATTTTCATGATTTAACACCTGCTTTATTCCATCAAAAGCTTTCTCCTCTCCTCTGCATCACAATTTTGAAACATAAATATCTGCAAGGAACTGCGAGCTTACATTTTCTAAACAGGTGCTGTCCTTGTCCTTATTGAGGTAATGCTGCTGCCAGAAACGAAGAAGACTATGAAAATTGTTCAGTATGAAACCAGGATATTTCTTCGTATATTCCATCTCTTGAAGGGTACGCAGATAGAATGGAAGCTTGTCTTTTCTTCGAGCCAACATTAAGATAACTAGACTTGTGTTCAGACAACTTACATTTTCCTAAAGTTGAAAAAAAGAATCAAGATGAAAAACCATATTGTTAGTTATTCTACAGAATACAACCGACAAGGTATAAAGTATCATTTGATAAATCAATATAGACATATGATTCCTGAAATCCAGTTGCCATATATTACCTGGGTCAGTGTTTGTACATGAATAATATTAATGAGTCGGAAAAGAAAGGACATCCTCATGGACATCTGTGACATGTATGATAATAGGCGGCACTCAGACAAGACTTCTGCAACTATAAAAAAGGAAGTGTATTAGAATTAACGTGATGAGTCCTGAAAGAGTTATAATTCCAAATAGAGGTGGATATGTTAATATGACTCCCATTGATAACCAATTGGTTGTAATTGAAGTGCTTTTCAGAATGATAATTTTGGTCTCTTCAAAGAAAACCTGGCATTAGCCAATGCGGTATCAATGATGGGAACAGATGGTATTTAAGACAAGGGGGACTTGCTTCCTATGGCCCAACTACACAAACCTTGATTGCACAATGGACAGTAAAATGGTTGGTTATATTGGAATATTTGCTCCAAGGAAGATACTGTTGTTCATCAGCATTTCAGCAGATTAAACTACATTTGTCAATAAACCATGTTAATGATCTCAGAGCATTTCCAGCTATGCCCAAGAGTTGTACAGGTAAGCTGCAAAAAGACATATTTGCGCAGATTTTTAATTTTATTCCTTGGTCTCAAAAAAATATTTTACCTTTAATATCTGACTGGCTCTCAAATCGATCCAGGGACAAAGTAATACAACGAACCAACATGTTGGAATCAACCAGTGAACTGTTGATCTGATTCAAAAATATCTGAAACTAAAATATTGGAATCATTAGGCTCTATCAAGAATTTTATATATACACAAATAAACAAACAAACAAACATAATACTAAAATTGTATGGAAGGGATTCTAAGATTTTTGTTTTACCTTTTCATCTGAATTGATGTACTTATTAAACCTCTTGAAAGCATCTATGTTGAATTTCATCAGTTCCCCCAGAAGATCAAAATAACTTTGAAGCACATCTCGTGATTTGCATTCACTGTCAACAATGCAGTACAGAATATGCTGGCAAGATTA
>JAOYMU010000263.1:57742299-57760680 GCA_025802295.1 Psammodynastes pulverulentus
CCCTTCTGCGCATGCGCACGCTCCTTCCCCCACCCTCTACGTGCACTCCCCCACCTTTCTGCGCACCCTCCTCCTGCTCCTTGCTGGCACTCCAGCGATCTACCCAAACACCGATCGCAATCGACTTAGTCGATCGCGATCGATGCATTGGGCAGCCCTGATCTATATTATCCCATGGCCTGCTACTCTTATTTGATATGTTATATGCAACTATGTTTCTTTTTAAACTTTCCTCTTCTAAGCTAAAAGATGACAGATTGTGTTCTCCAAATTATTATTTCTCAGGTGATGAGTCTTTACTTCCTGCCTTGGACAAACATTAATATTTCCTTTCACTACCATGGATTAGAATGTCACAGCATTTGGGAACCTGTTTCTGTACTGAAGGCAAAACTGACTCAGAGTATCACTTACATCAACACCTCCAAATAGGTCAAATGTATATGTATTTGGAAAAGTAGATTCTTGTGCAGATTTTCTTTCTTCTGTGACAAACGCCATGGCTTCCATAGAAAGAAGGGGAGAAATTTCCTGGCAGAAACAAAAACAAAATTTTATTGTAGTTAAATATTAGTATATTAAATTTCAAAAGGCCAATACTTTAAACTGATTATGTTTAATTGCACTACAAAATTTGGATGGCATGTCCCAAAATAATGAGTATTCATATGAAAAATGCAGTTCAATAAAAGCAAATGTAATGGTTTCACATTAAGCAAAGACCCCTCCCCTCCAGCATCTAAGCTAGTGATGACTGGCCAAGAAATAGACCTTGGGGTTATGATAAACAGTCCAATACTGAATTTTATCAAGATTATTAGAAAAGATAAACATTAAAAGGCTACAACAGAGCTGAAAAAGACAAAGAAGGTGACAGACGAAATGTTCTAGTAATTTGTTAAACAAGGACTGATTCTTGGAAACGGCGGGAATTGAAAGGCTACAACTGTACATAATTGAAGAAAACAGACACGATTTAGTTTTAATAATGTAGAACGAGATTTATTAAATTAAGTTTCATATATAGATATACCTTATATACATATAAAGAGGCTTGATAACAAAATCATTCTGGATATCCTAATAAACAGAAATTTTAAATTGCTTGTATAGCAGTGATAGCCTGCACTAGTCAGCATCATCTCTATCAATAGTTTGAAACATTTGGAAACATTGAAAAAAGGTTAAATAACAATGGGGAATGTTTAGTTCATGAAAACAACTAAAAATAACATGTAGTATGAACAGAGCAGTATGAATTGGGGCATTATGCTGACATCATGCATACAGAATATGCTACAAATTAAATATTAATTTGTTTAATTCACATATGCTAAATATATGAATATTATACAAAATTGCAATTTTGTAGTACAATGAATTACACAATAAGTTACTAATACTGTTGATGATTGGCTTGTGATTAAGAGCAGATTTAACACAGTGATGTTTGATTGAAAATCAGAAATAAACTTACCTTTAAGATGCTCTGACACTGAGAAAAATCACTATTAGCGTGGCTAGTCTCATAGAGCTTTTGTAGGAGCAAAGGAATTCCATTCCACTTTGCTTGTTTGTCTCTTTCTTTTAACAAAGCTCCTGTGATCTGCAAGACAGAGTTTCAGATTCCCACTATTTTATCATTAAAGAATACTTATTACAATGCTTCCAGACTATTTACATTGATCACTTCTTCAGTTTTCCACTACGCCAAAAATTAATGACAAGTTCTTGCCTCATTAGAATTTGGGATGCAACCCATATATTTAAGTTTCTATTTGTGTTATCAGAAACACAGGAGTTTACAAATTAGTTCTAACTTTGAAAGACAAAACATTCTGGAAGAACTCATATTTTCGTCTGTCTTTGAACTCCCTTTCTTGGCATGTTCTTTCTTTGTAATTTGCTGACCTAATGGTAGAATCTCTTTCTTGTGTTTGCGAAACATCTTGGACACAATACTTATCTACAAGACCCAATTAAAAATATACTAAATAAATGTTTCTTTACAAGTCTTCCTTCCCTCCCCAGAAAAGCAGTAAGAACTTTGATTACAGTATCTGAAAACCATGGTCCTTGCTGATACAAAATATCTCTATGTAATACTTTGTAACACCATGCAATCCTTCACTTTAAAAACTGTTGTGACTCCCCAACAATGCAGCTTTATCCCTGGGCTGGCAACATAAAGTCCACAGGCTGCGGGTTTTTTTTGCATACTGTACTTGATTTTCTTGGGGCAAAGAAAATTCCACAATATTCAGTGCACACAAAAGTTTTATTTCATTTTATTCATCCATCTGGTGAACAGGAAGGAATTGACAAGAGCATATATGAAATTAATGAATGAATGAATAAATAAATACACCGAAAACATATTGTGAATGGCCAGATCCTACATAATTGTTAAGTTTTGACGGTGTTCAGAATATATTTACTCAAAATTCTAAATGTACCTGTGGCTTGAAAAGATGGAGATCCTTACTTTAACTTCATCCAATTTGAACTCAATTGCTTAAGCAATCAAAATGGGATCCAAATAAAACTTTCCACAAAACAGCATCTATAGCTTAACTAAATGTAGACATACCCAATTATGCATCTTTTTAATACCATCATTTGCAAAGTGAGAACCATCAGAAAATCTGTGGCACTTAGAAGCAGCAAGCAATCCTATTGCCAAATATTCTGCATTCACTATTGGAATAAAAAGTATTTTAGGTAATATTTCAAGTTTATTCCCTTCTAAGTAATAGGGTATAAGTAACACATACTTATACCCTTAAGCCAACATGCTTCCACATAAATGTAAAGTTTTCTATAACATGCAAGACTTGAAAATACAGTTGCTATTCAAGTGCTGTGTCAAACACAAAGAGGTTCTGTATACTGAGATAGGCTATACCAGGTGACCTTAATTACAACTGCCTTCAGTACCAAGCAGATGGGAATAATTTACAGAAGAGACCCATTGATATTTATTCAGGGAAGTTTAAAATGACAAATACTTTTACTGAAATGCTGAAAATTATAAATCTAGCAATCTAGTAACAGTAATGAATTAAATAGATTTAAGGCACACTGTATTAAGTTCACTGCTGATATTAGACTACTTCCCACTTTGTTTATGCAGTTTCAGCTACCTTGGGGTTCATCCTCCAAAATATTTCTGCCCATTCTGTGATAGCCTCTAAGGAGTTTCTGTTCGTGATGCCATCCCAAGGAGAAGTGAGTGAGAGAGAGAGATCAGAAGATAGGCTTTCTTGATGGTTGCCTTGTTGTCATGAAATTAACTGCCTTAAAGATGCATTTTGTCCCTTTTGCTTTTAGCATTCAGGAAGGCACTGAACTCTTTTCTTTCTTTCTTTCTTTTTTTTTTTTAAAGAAGCCATTTGCTATTTGAATCCAATAATGAGTGAGCAACCATTGCTTGTTATGCTTTGATGTGGGGGAGATGTTGGAAAGATAGGGGTTTTTTTTCTAAATTGTACATGGCCCAGGGTTTTGTTGACAGCATGATTCAAGACATTTGTAAAATATCATTACCCTCATTTTGGCAAAAACAGATGCCAGCCACCATGTACATGTAATGCGACAAATGATTTATATGTTATGTGTTGGTATAAATGATAGACAGATTTTAAGACATTTTGAGATTTCCTCTGTGCCAAATCTCAACAAATATCGTAATTAAATACAAATAGATCTCACTGCAAACATAAGTTTGCTATAAAAAACAACTGCAGTGGAAGTGTGAGATACAGTTTAAACACGATTACAGCTATAAGATATCATGTTTGAAGCAGTGATATAAACATTGCCTTTTCTGTTGCTTATACAGTCAAATATTTGTTATCCATTGTACATTTCACACTGGTTGGTATCCCTATAAAATTCACAATCTACACTTTACTAGAAGTGATATTGTACAAGGGGATCAGAATACTTTTGTTCTGTAAAACTGTGACAGGTTGAAGTATCTGGCTGAAGGAAATATTATATATTAGAAATATTAAAAGTTTAGTTGTACATATTAAAACATGGCATTAATAGAACTGCACTAAATCACTAATACATGAATGTTAATGACATAAATTACTGAAAGTCAATTTAGATAGCAGTAGATGAGAACATGAATAAATAAACTCTTTATGTTCAAGGGTATTATAATATACAGAAACAGAATCCTATGTTTTTCAAAACAGTAGCACCCATCTAAAGCAGGGGTGTTGAACTGGCAGCCTGCGGACCACGCCTACCCCAGCTTCGTGAAGGGGAAAAACATCACGAAACATCATGTGATGGCAACGTGATGCCATGTGTTTGACACCTGTGATCTAAAGCAACACATAAACGACAAAATCAATGTTTCAATCTCATCCAACTATAACTTTCTCTAACTTTTCTTCCTTTCCACCATTCACTTTTCCTTCATGTATTTTTGTAAATATACAATACAGTACTAAAAATTAAGCCACATCAATTCTTACTTCCTTTCTGATTTAATATTTTATAAATTATTTCCATTTTAGAAGAGACAGAAGAGACCTTGTGTCCTAGTATTTTAGATGAGAATTGTTGGAATTATAAAGACATATAAAGATGATTTCTAGGCAATGAGAAATACTAACATAACAAATTAAGAAGATAGATATCTAACACAACAATTAAAAAACTCTTAAACTATAATTCCTTATTCAAAAGGATGACATATTCATAGAATAACAGAGTTGGAAGGAACCTTGGAGGTCATCTAGTCCAACCCTAGATGTAAAAGACTGTTACGTTGTACAAGAGATGCATCGGTGCAGTAAGGTTAAAATGACCTATTCAGCTAAAAAGTTTCAACCTGTAATCTGAAGATGTATTTAAGATTTAAGAGGTCTTACACATCTTCTTTCTAAAAACACAGTATTGTATCCACTGAGGAACAAAAATAGAAAATAGTTGTGTGATTGATTGATACACAGTACCTAATATTTATGGATTTCAGCTATATCAGCTATTTTAGATTTGCAATAGCTCAATCTTTAATATTAACCTTTCTAATTTCTATATGAAAATATCTTTAAACTAAGGATTCTGTTCTTGTGGAATAAAACTAATGAGTTATTTTCTCCCATTTCCCCACTTTTCTTTTCCAATCTTTTAAACAAAGCTAACAAAAGCAGGGTCACAATCTAAAATAGGAGTAATGTAATTTACAGCCACTTATACAATCTAAAAAATTAAGTAATAGAATTTACAGCTCTATTACCATCTGCAAAGAATAATTTAAATATGCACTATAAAAGTCTATGGCTGCAAAGTAAATACAAAAGAAATGGTCAATAACTCTTAACAAAAAGCAAACTACAATATAACCTGAATGGTGCGGGGAAAACATATCCCATACTTATAAAAACCATTAAAAATCTAAGACCTTAGGAGGAACTAAGTATGAAGTATAATGTCAGCTTTTCCATACTGTTTTAAAATGACAACTTTGGGCAAGTTATAGCTTAAATCATGCCTCAGAAGTGGTTGCATATCATTAACCAAATGAAAGGAAATGAAACCTTATTATTAATACTACCATTTGCTAAATTTCAGTATTTCCTTTTGGGTGTAATCAAAAACCAAAAAGATAAAATGAAGAAATAATAAGAATTTACAAGCTAAAGTAATATTAGAGAACTTACTGTTCATTGCCATTGCAATGTAACATACAATTAAAGCAAATTCAGTTTAATTGACTATCACTATTATTTTGGTTTTTTTAAAAAATATTGAATTTTGAACGTATTATTTGAATGACAGAACTGTCCATTGATCTATGAATCATCCTCAGTTTTGGATTATATATATAACCTGATGGGATGTCTGAATGTAGGAGAGCAAGACTAAATGAGAGACATCACCCATCAACTCCAGTTGACCTGAACATCTGTAATAAGATGCTGAACATTAGTCACTGCCAACATTCTGCCCTAGTACATAAACGTTAAACACAAATCAGGAGCAAGTCACAGCAGCAATTCCTGGGAGCTCAGGAAGCTGGATGGGTGACTTTGGGCTAGTCACTCTTCTCAGCCCAACCCACTTCACAGGGTTATTGTTATGGGGAAAACAGGAGGCATATCCTATTCTGATATCCCAGTAATAGGTATATTCATTCACCAGCTTGAGTTTTTTTTTTTTATGTATATGAAAAGTGGGATGAATATCATCATCAACAACAACAGGAAAGGGATTTAGCATACACCTATTATCTACTTTGCATACAGAGTAGGAATGCTAGCGATTATCAGAACCCTCTATCCTTATTTTTTTATTTTTGCTAAAATCCACCAGGTTCCCATCTCCGCAGAAAAGCTATCGCCATATCCTTCATCTGAAAACGGACAGGAGTCCAGCCGGAGCATCTCCTTTTTCTGCTCATTATTTTCCTCCGAAGAAGGAGGGCGTAGCCAGGGACAGCGCAAACCCCCCGAGGGAGGAGGCCTGGGACCGGTTGTCCCGAAACCCCCACCCCGACTTGGCCCAGCCACCCCGCAGTGTCCAGACAAGCCTGTAATACCTGTGACCCCCGCGTCAGGCCCCGGCCGCTGAGCTGTGCATGCCGAAGCTGGGCCAAGATGTTGATCGGCCCTCGCTTTGCTTCACGCCGGACGAGCGTCCAGGAAACGGGGTCCGCTGCTGGTGATAGCGCCGGCAATGCAGCTCCCGCACCCCCTATGGTGGATGCCATAGTCGCTCTTGCCCCGGCCAGACGCAAACAGGAAGCTTCTCTCCTCTCGGAGCTTTGTTCGGGGACGCCTTCCGGTCGAGGTGGGACGGGACAGGAAGTATTCTTATTTACCTAAGGGATGATGGGAAATGAAGTCTTTGGGCAAAACTAAGTACCAGTATTGTGCTGTACTGTATACTAAGAGAAGGGAATCGCTGTGAGCAACGTCAATAAAGAGAAAAACGCTGCTGTTATATCGTCTTCCGCAATCCAAGACAGCAGAGCAGATTTTATGTCATCCAAGCTGCCTGGGAAGGGAGGGGTTAAATCAAGCTTGGTATTCTCTAATCTCCCTCGGTTTCCCCCCCTGTCTGTCGCTGATTAGTGGTCGTCCTGATTTTCATCACCCCGATTGAAAGATCTAAAATCCCTTACAGGATCTCGATCCTGTTCCCCCAAAGAAGCTTCATATATGAGGAACCGGGACCAGTTCTGCAAGGCTACTGTTATTTAAGCTCGTTTCTTTTTATTATTGCCTAATTATTTTTTATGAATTATGAACTATGTTTATGTAATGTATATTGGAGGTGATGACCCTCTGAGAGTTGTATGCAATGAAATTTCATTTTAATATATAATTACTGTACATTCAAACCAACAATAAAGTTATTCTAAGTCTATTCCCAGCTATTTGGGATGGGGTTTTACAATTTACGACCCTGAACTCTTCCTCAGTAGCATTTGAGTGCCGTTTTGCCTTAAAAGCTCATCATCGGGCACTATATCATTAAATGTTTTATTTTCTATGTGGTTTTTAAAAATAAAAATACAGAATCGGTTTATTATTGCTTTCTGTAGTGCAGTATGAAATGAAGTATTTGCTTTTATCACTACTGCACCCAGCATCTTCCTGTATCACTGCTGCTAAGAGATTGCTAACTTGCTGGGATGACTTTCAGGCTTTGGGCAACTTAGCTAGGAGTATATTCTCTTGGTATACAGTCTTGCTGTCCTTTGCTCATCCTTCCCAGGAACACCTCACTTTCACCCCAATGGGACAATATAGCAGGATTTGAGAAAAGTCCCTATTCAATCCTATTCAATGCTGAGTAAAGACAAGCAGAGACCAAGCAATTAAGTCAGTGAAAGCAAGGAGCAGTTGGGTCAGGAGATTCTGAGTGCTGACCTTCAGCAGATGCTTGCTGAAGTCAACTTTGGGCAAGACTTCATAGAACCTTTGCTCCAAACCCACATGATCACAGAGACACCACAATGGCTGAAACTTTTGAGGACCTCATATGAGTTTGCCCCTGCAGTTAAGTTGAACAGTTGCTGAATGAGTGGTTGTAACACAAGGACTGCCTATATATGATTAGCAATCATAATTAATTTGAGATTATTGAAAAATTGATCACGTTCAGCTTTCTCTTAAAAGCAAGATTTATAGACATAAATGGGCACTCTCATCAACATTGAGTTAATTAAATCTTTCCTGTGAAAGTTGTCTCTCTTCCTCCAACCTGTTCTTTTGTGCTTTTCCTATGTTTGTACTTAATGCTCATTTCATAAAGCATTCCTTGAGTGACATGGGTGATGTATAAATTTGATAAATTGGAAGAATGGTGTTTATAGTGCGCACCTTCACATTACAATGCCATTTCCAGTACTGTAAAGCTCATGTCTCCCATTATACAGCATTTGTAATTATTAATCAGAATGAATTACTCCAAGTACTGAAGAAGAAACATAAATCACACACAGTAGTGTATTTTGCAGAAACATTTGTTGGTATCTTTTAGTGTAAAAAGAATAACCGGTTGCTTGGATATTCTCCAAGATTTTATATATAACATAAAACGAAACCAATTTTTCCAAGCTTTTAAATCAATTACTTCAGAACTACCTCCCATTTCACTTCTATCTTTTTTTTGCCCCAGTCATAGAGCTTGTTTGCTCAATGATCTTGTAAATTACTTATAAACTTCTCAAACTTACCAAGGTTATATTAATAGTTTTACTATAAGAATGAATAAAACCAATGCTTAAGAAACTAATAGCAATAGCACTTAGACTTATATACTTCTTTACAGTGATTTACAGCCCTCTCTAAGTGGTTTAGAGTCAGCATATTGTTCCCAACAATCTGGGTCCTCATTTTACCCACCTTGGAAGGATGGATGGCTGAGTCAACCTTGAGCCTGGTGAGATTTGAACTGCCAACTTGCAGTCAGCCGGCAGTCAGCAGTAGTAGTCTGCAGTACTGCACTCTAATCACTGCGCCACTGTGGCTCACTATAATTATAGTATATAAGCATTTAATTTGGAAGGTGGAATTTAGCATCTCTATCTGCAGATTTCTTCAACTTTGATGGGCAAATTGTCAGAACACTTGCATCTTTTCCTGAGCTCACAGTCTTTGCAACTGACATGATTTCAGCAAGGACACATTTCACTGACAGCATTTAGCAACTGATAGTACGTGGTTATTTATGTACACTCAACATCCGGTTTTGTCTTTCAGGTCTGGATCTCTGTGCAACTCTACTGAGCATAATTTGAGATCTTCTGAAATTTACACAAATGGATGAGGTCCATGTTGGCAGTCCTTCAATGGCATTTCATGAACAAAGAAATCCTAAATTTCACAGATAATCACTTTCAATTTGTGTCAAAACATTGGAAGAGGTAGATTCTTAATTATATCAGTCTTAATTGGTCTTTTATATTAATATAAATATAAAATATTGGTACAATGAAAAGGAAAACACAAATTCATTCTATGTAATTAGAATACCCATGTTCCTGTAATCTGTAATTTTTCCTCTGGAAATCCATTCCTATTTCCAGAACAAAAATTGCAGACTACAGGGACCGTTTGCACTACTCAGGTGACCCTGAGGATACAGATAAACCTCTAAGTGCTTCAATGACCCTCTAAAAAGATGCAAATTACCAGCAAGGAATATAAATCCTTCCATTCCCCACTATCCTGTCAAAGCTGAAGAAGCTTTTTGGCTGAGAAGCGAAACGTCTTCAAAAGTAAAAAAACAAGAAAGTTCAGTTGCCTCCTGAAAAAGCACCTTTGGGACAACCATGACCTGGAGGACTGAGAATCTCTACAGATCCATAATTGAATGAGCAACACTGAAAGAACACCCTTGCTATCATTCCTCAAATGTTATTGAAGCAGCCCAGGATAAATATTTAAAATAACACCGTCATAGTACACATCTTGCAGCACTACCAATAACCCAGACATCTTTGTCTTATTTCCCTTGGTGTAGAAAAATGTTAAAAACAAGGAAGGCAGGAGGAATCAGGGCCTAGTAAAATCAGAAAACATTGTAACTAATGTTTCATTTTCAAATACTTTTGCTTCCCAAAGTGGATCCATGTCAACAAAAATATATCCTGCTTTGAGAAAGTACAGATTCGGCATGATGTGTATTCCCAGAGAAACAGTGACCAAAATGCAAATAAATTCAAGTTTACTGATTTCAAAACATCTGAATTTCAGAAAAGAAATCATGCATTGTCAAAGAAAACCTGTCCCATAACAGCTAGTTTTGAGTTGAATGATTGACTGGGGCAGCTCAGTAATGGGACCATCCTTTTTTCTTTCTGGTCTGAGCCTACTTGTCTCTTGTAATCTTCAGAGGAGATATCAGTAGAATCTTTTTCTCTTTTTCCCATTTTACCTGAAGTTCTTGGGAAAGTAAACTTCTTACTCTTATTCAAAGAGTAGAATTCCCTCATTAAGTTTTCAACCTCCCATTGTTCTTCTTTTTGGTTCCGGCAACAGTGCAGGGCAGCAGGATCTATAGGATGGGCTTCTGTGTTGAAAATATATCCCCCAGCATCAAGAATACATTCTCCATATGGTGTCAGTAAGACATCAAAGGATGATCCATTGTTATGAATGAAGTTGTCACGGTCAAACAGTAGATACAGATATTTCACTGTTTCAGCCAAGAAGAAGGACTCCATACGGTTATCTAATCTGTGATCTCTTAGGTCTTTGATCTTAAAAATAAAAGCAAAGAAGAAGAGGTTATGTTGAGATGTGAAAACTTGTCATACAGCACTAGCATCTTACCAATTGACTGAAGCTGGATTAATGGCAAATTTCTGGGGCAATTCTGGTATTTCTACAGTAGAATGAGAATTCAAACTGCTTATGTACTATAGAAGCAGAAAGAGGATGCTTTTGCTGATAACAAGGAAGACTTTCAAGGTATAAACTGACCCTCAATATTCCCACCCTACTAAAAAAGTTTGGGAGAAATACTTAACTGTTGCAAAGCCACATTCAACTTTGCTGATTTTTTCTATCGATTCCACCACATCTCTGCCGAGCTCTAAAAGTGTTGGATCTTGTGTAGCTCGATACAGATACATTGCACTCTCTATTAGTTCTGCAAAATCACCAACAAAAGAAATGAATGTTATTTTCCTGAATATGTACTGAATATAATGATCCTAATAGCCAATCTGGTATAGTGGTTAAAGTGCTGGCCTAGAAACCAGATTGAGTTCTAGTACCTCAGAGGCATAAAAGCTGGTTGGATGACTTTGGGGCAGTTCATCTTTTGCAGCCCAACTCACCTCATAGAATTGTTTTTGTGGGGAAAATAGGAAGAGGACCAGTATTATGTATGTTTGCTGCTTTGAGTTACTTATAAAGTAGTAGTAAAGTAGAGTACTTTAGAGTAGTAAAGTAGGATTAAAAAAACCCTAAATAACAATAGTATATAATGCCCCAAATGTTAATTGCTCAGTCTTATAAACACAGTTCAACACAAAACTATTCAATATAGTGCTTTCTTACTAGCTAAAGCTTGAAACAAAGGAGCACATTTTCACTTATGCACATTTCACCTGTTATTCAGTATAAGTGAAAAGCTGTTGTTTAGCTATCTTAAGCCAGACTAGAGAATACATCTATTTGAGCCATTTGGGTTTTACTCACTTGGCATTCTATAAATTTGATAAGAAAAATTCTTTAAATCACTTAAAAGTAAAGTATAACATCAATATTATGGGCTACACCAAATCTGGTTAGTACTCTATGCAATTTACCCAGGAATTCCAGAGCTATTGACTAAGATTGATTAAAAAAACCAAAACATTCTGGAAGGAAGTAGTAACACATGATTTCTACACTGCTGCCAAAAATGTCCACGTTGTCACCAAAGAGTTGAGGAAGACTTGCCTTTTTACTGTAAGAGGATCTATAAGTAAGGCACATAGAAAATGTACTTTTAGTATGTTCATATTTACCAGGTCGAAGTGGGTAACCTTCACGTTTTTCCACTGTGTAGCCTTGAGGGATATTGTAGAATTCAGGCAGCCCACCAAACTGCTTCCAAACAGTGTAATAATTGAGAAATGTTCTCATTGCACTATCTATGTCTCCAATAAGGCTCTGGGAAAAACAATTATGTAATATATTTTTTTCCCCTTTAGCAAATAAAACAACTACACATTATGATCGCCAGAGATGATGAATAATGGCATTAGAAACAAATTAGGATTTAAAAAAACTATGAAAAGACATACTTAGATATTTGGGTTTAACAGCTTTTTAAAAATAATTTATTTGTATCCAAGAATACTTTTACTGGCTTCTTTATGAAAAAAGCAGGGCACACTTTGGTAAAAAAGCCAACAGACATCTGGCATTATAATTGTAAAATCAAAATTATACTTAATATTTATGTTTAAGATGCAATTACTAAATTTATATTTAGAACACAATCTACAGCATTAGACACTTTAATAAAAAATATACATATATATTTTAACTATGCTAATGAAGTTTAGAGCAATCGTTACCTGTAAGCCAGGCCAATAAGCCTCTAAAGATTGAAAAACTGGCATCGACACAGTTCCTTTGTACATTTGAACCCACAGATACCAATCATCAAATTTTGTGTAGTTTTTAATAGCTTTGTTATAATCTAGAGTGAAAGGAAAGGTGAAACCAATGACAACTATTGGGGTAAAAAGTTAAGTTTCAGAACTCTTTAATATTCTTTATTCATACACATTCTAATTTCTATTTGAATTTCTAGTCACATTTAATAAGTAAAGAATTTATTGTACATCTTTTCAATATATCTTTTGATAAAACAGAATATACATTAAATATTTAATGTGCAATCTTCCTTTTATGCTTAAACAAAAGAACAGTAGCATAAAGAGGGTCCAAAATTAGTATAAAATCTGCTCGCTAACCACAACTTTTCAAAACAGATGCTATTCCGGGAAAGAGAAGACAAAACATAAAGTATCATTGAAGCCGATATATGTAAGCAAGATTGGGTTAAGTTCATTAAATAGTGAATGTAACTATTTATCTCAATGAGGTTTATGTACATAAATCTTAGTTAAGATATCTTGCAAGAGGCTACGGCAGATACAGGTTTACAATTAGCACTGAATGTTTAAAAGGCTTAGATGGCCAATAATTGAAGACATTTCACTGGAAAATGAAGAAAATGCCATCTGATTTTGAGTGACTGAAGGAGAAGAATAATGTCTGAGTAAGAAATAATGAGAAACATATAAGGGACGTATTCTTTTCCTAGAAGTTGTGTCTTTGGTTTTTTATTCCATATTAAGTATATTGCACTAAAAATAACCATAGGAACCATAACCATAGGAACTCACCTAGAAACATGGACATCAGCTCCTCATCCTGCAGCAGAATGGCCCCCTTAACAAGATATTCGAAATAGGAATCTACTCCTGCTCCAATCCCAGCATCCTGGGCTACCCATTTGGCAGTAATCACATCAATGTGATTACCTACCTGAAGGAAAAACTCAGTTACTAAAGGTTTGGGTAAGATTAACATGGCCTTGCATTTCCTTTCCATTCAGCAAAAGTTGTGTTTTACTAATCAATGCACGCTTAAAAAAAATAATATCTAATATGCAACACAAATGATTCACTTGTAGCCCTTTAAACAGCATTTTCATTGCACCATTGTAATTCTTAATAATTAAATCTTGGTTTAGAATCTATGGTTTGGGTTACTCACCAAGCCAATATCAGAACGATTTTTCCAGAGGGTCTTAAGAGCCCTTCTGGCAACATCTTCAAATACTGTGTCCCCTGTAAGATAACTTAAGGTAGCAAATTCCACTATAAAGGTACCAATCCCAGCAGTACAAGTAACTGGTGTCTCTCCTGGATTTACTCCATGTAGTAAATTCACTGTTCCATATGGCATTCCAGTTGGAGTCTGAAAGGCTTCAAAACAAAGTTTTGAATATTATTAAGTATTTACAGGGCTTGAAAAGGTATTATCAAGGCCAACTTTCTACCCTATGACAGAATTAAATGCACCACATTATGTTTTATGAAGCCGACACATTGGCACAAAATATACAGGCTGCTATTAATCAAGGCAACATGCACTCTATGTTTTCACAGATATAGAAGCCAAGTAATCTATTTCTGATATAAAACTTAGTATCTTGCTTTCACCAAAAGAAAGCCAAGGCAGTTTTTAGTTTCCGCAACAAATCAGATGAATTAAATGTAAAATATTCACACAAAGTGGTGGTGGTGGTGGTATGTATGTGGGGATAACTGTTTTCCTTCAAAATTAACACTTATGTGTTATCCATCACTTTAAGTGCTATTATGGTGCAGCCAAAGATCGTCGGAGAGGCAAAGTTATGTATTTGCAGGATATTTTTTAATCCCCTTATTAGTAGTTATTTAACTACAAAGTAACAATATTATTATTTTGACCCACTTTTCGCCAAGGTTGAACAAAGCTATCTTAGCTTTATCTGGGGTTGGATGCGGCTGATGAGTTGACCATCCTGCTTTAGATGATTCTTTTAACCCCTGTTATAGAGCTACTCTAGAGCAGGACTAAAACAACAGACTTGATATGCAACATCTACAGTACAACTATTTAACCCAATTATAAACATAGCAGATATGTCAGTCCATGCCAACTTTTAACAGCTTTTTCCAGTATACCTGAGGCCCACAACTCTTGATTTTGAAACAATGAGATGGCCATCTCTTTCTATTTGGCATCCAGTGAACTATTGGGAAACTTAGGAGGATATGTGTTACTCACAACTCTATTCTATTCATATAGCATGTAGCCAACTAAGGGGGGGGGCACAAGAAATGATAAGCTTCAGCAAGAATGCTCACCTGGCAAAAGTTTTCGAGCAGCATCCTCTGCCATCCTTAAGAGGGGACCAGAACATGGCCATCCTGCTTCTACTTTCACACCAGCCTTCTTTGACAGCAAATGAGCAGATAAGAGGCCACCAACCACTACAAATACAGATCAAGGTTATTTACAAGCTGTGGATTGTGCCAAGGACAATTTTGTCATGGCATATTCAAATGAACCAAAGAGGTAGTGAGGCCTGCAAATGCCCCTTGCATTTCAATTAAGATAGAAGAGCAAGGCATTCCAATTCTACTTTTCTGAGGTGATGCTATAACTTTTAAGTCAAAAACAATTTTTCCATTGATCACTGCAAAGGAATTTTTTATGAAAAAAAAATGAGATTTCATTATGCTTATTCAAAAGCTATAAATGAAGAACAAGCATTTTGAAAAATCAGCCAAAGGTAAAAGCAATTTACTAGTTTAGACCAAAGATTTCTAAAAAGCCTCCTTCCCTAACTTGGTATCCTCCATATGTGCTGGAATTTTTCTCCCATAATCCAATAGCTGTGCTGGCTAACGATTATGGAAAGTGAATCTAAAATAGCTGATAGCCACCAAGTTTGAGAAGGCTGCTGGATGTTTATGGTAGGTGATGAAAACTAGTTTTTCCTTGCTCTTGTTAGTTAGGGAAGTTTTAGAATCTTCTTTTAGAATCTATATTGCAAATCAGAAATAAGCCATATTATTTTGCAAGATTCTTTGCCAACTCACCTCTGATATTGGTTTCAAAGACAGAAGCATTTACATCAATATCAAAATTTATGCCCTCCTGCAACACACTAACAACTCTCTGGAATTCAGAGACATTTCCCAAAATCTGAAAAAAAAGATGTGTAAGACATAATCTTATTAAAGGATGATAAGAAAACATTACAAGATACAAAACACTGCACAGCCATAATCCATCTTTTCATACTCAGGGATTGAATGTGACATCTAACTCCTTCATGCTTTCAAGACACGAACCTTCAAGATGAATGGAAAATGCATCATTCTTAATCTCCCAAATGGAGAAAGAGAAACAGCAAGCATGGAGAACAAAAGCTATTCTTTGCTATCTAAGGATATGTGTAGAAAATGAATGAATGAATGAAAAATGAAGTTGTTATTAATACTTACTAGCAGTGTATCCAGGGCATCAATCAATGTGAGAGAAAAACTGAAAAAGAAACCATGAGAAAAAAAAAAAGCAATGGCATGAGAGAAGGGGACATGTCAACTATAAGCAACATGATAAACATATATTTTAAACTTAGCTATGTCAGAAAAAAATCCATGTTGTTGCATGAATAAATTTTAAACAGTTTTGATATGGTCAACTTTCCAAATAAGAAATCACAGAGCCAATTTTCTGAGATTGCCTCACAATACATATATTTTTTTTACAAATAACGTTCATGTATGGAAATATACAATACATTTGAAGTTGTTGTTAATACAATGCATCACAGATGGACTCACATTATAAACAAATACTACAGATCACTGCACATAAAAGTTGGAATAACTGGCTTGGACACCTAAGTGTCCATTGCAGGATTAAAAGGTCTTTACATAATGAATGTTGTTCTGTGTCACATTCACAGATGATCTCAGCCACCCAGGCTGCTTCTGCTGTATTGGATTTATATACCATCTTTCTTTCAGAACCCTGTACAATCCTATAGAAAGGGCATATGTAATAGCCTCTCAAATTTTCCCTTAAATATCCTGTGAGGGAGGTTAGCCTGAGAGAGTGAATGGCAAGGTCAACCAGTAAGCTTCCATGGCTGAAGGTGGATTTAAACCTGGGTCGTTCTAATCCATTTCACCAAAGTAGCTTTTCATAGCTGAAGCTATACAACTACTATTAATGAGATGTTCTCTTGCTTTCATTGCAGTTCTATGTGGTTCTTGGCTTAATATCAGCTTCCCCTAACCTAGATGTTTTCTAGGTGTGGGAACTTTGACTTTCAGGATTCTGCAGGCAACATGGTTGTTGCTAAAAACCTTTGGAACTGAAATCTATAAATCTGTCCAGGTTGAGAAAGGCTAGTCTAAATTTTCTCTGAGAAGATGTAAAGATGTTTTCTATGCCACAAGCTCCAATTTCTTTTGTATAGGCTTGAAAACTACCTACCCACAAAGGGAAAATGATTAGACAGACCAATGAAATTACTTAATTTAACATGCATGCAACTTAAAAGTAAATATGACCTTTGGCTTGACAAAATTATAGACTCCTCCTAACAAGTTGAGATGTTCTGTAGCAAGCTGCTACTTCAAAATTTCATAAGTGATCAATGATATTGATTTCCCAGTACCTTCCCCAAGTGTCCTGCCCATCACATGTCAAAGGACGCAGCTCATCGTAGGGAAAGGCATTTACCAGATAGTTATCATAAGCATGATAAAACATGGACTTGACTCGGTCTCTAAGGAAGAAAAGAAAGATATAATTGTAATTTTACTGAACATGACTAATACAAAACATTGTTTTTCCTCAAAATGCTAGCATCTTTTCAGCGTTTCTAAGGACTTCATACTTAAAGACCAATTCAAATATGTCTACCACCTTAAATGCACAGCATAAAAGTTATATTGTATGTAACAAACGGTGTTTCAAACATTGCTATTCCTTATCATCTTGCTTTCATAACACAAAACTAAGGGTAATGAAGAATTTTTCAGGACTACATTTAAATCAGAGATTCAGACACAATTGAAACACAAATTGGGTTATTGACAGGATTGCTACTGGAAGTGGAAGAGAAAAAAGCCTAAAGAGGAGTTACAAGCCCTCTTTATAGATTTATGCAAGTTATCCCTTCATTTGATAGATTACAATAAAAATACAATCACCGTATAAATTGATACATGTATTGGAATGCATACAAGGGATTGGACAGGATGAAGTATTTCTGTTATATGACATATCTTTTAAATTAACGATTTCATTACCTTTTTAGCATTGTTACATTTAATGCACCTTCATTGCTTTTACTGAGTTTACAGCGACTCAGTAGGAATAATTTGATTTAAAACAACATGGTTGATGTAATAAATACCCGATTAAGTTTCTCCTAGAATGAATTCAACTTTTAAAATAGTATTTGCCGCAAGGTATATGTATAAAACAGTGGTCACTTGGATGCGGCAACTCCATTCATAGCAAAAATGAAAATAACCTAACTCAGTTCATGAGGCAGAAACCAAGCAGTTACCAACATCTACTTCCTAACCAAAAACAACTCTGGTTCAGTAGGAAGAGCCGGGATTATAGGGTGACAAGAAGGAATGCATTTGTCATTGAACTAAACATCAGCTTAATATTATAAGATATAGTTCTATGGTAGATGCAGGGCTTTTTTTCGGCCGGAACTCGGCGGTACTGCGTACCGGCATCTTTTTAGAGTCCGCGTCACGTGACGCGTCTCAACCAATCGCGCGCTATTACTTCCGAGTTTTTTTAACGCGACGGG
>JAOYMU010000263.1:57864510-57875461 GCA_025802295.1 Psammodynastes pulverulentus
ATGAAAACATGTTTGATGCACGTGATAAGGATTGTATTGTTTGGTTTTTAAAGTTAATACTTAATAAAAATTATTTTTTAAAAAATAAAAATAAAATAAAATGATACTCTAAATTTATTTCTTCCTAGATAAGTGCATAAAGGATTAAAGCCAGGGGGTATAGTCCTATCACATTTATTTGGAATCAATTGGGTTTACTACATATATAGGATTGTTCTGTCAATAGAATTAAATTTATTATAGGAAGAAAGGAATAATCCAATGAATTGAAGTGGTCTTAAGTCTTTTTCAAATGTTTTAGTAGTTACAATATTTTGTTGTTAAAACAACAGTCCTACATCCATGGATCCAGCCACTATTTGGTAAGTGTTATATTTATTAATGCTGTTGTTGTATTTTTACTCCATATTTTAGCTCAAGGGCTCTCAAAGTAAATAGCAAATAAAAACAAAGGAAGAAATACCACAACAGCAAGATAAATGAGGAAAGGCCTGAGTCACCAGATCACGCGATTAGTTAGGGAAAATTTGGTGTGGGTCATTGAAAAGGTAGCAACCTCTGACTGGCCACACCCCTGACCCGGTCACCCACCTGCCCATTCAATGCTCGCCCCCACCATCTCTGGACTTGCTGGGCCCCCCTCCAACATCCCCGGAGCTCACCTAGTTGGCTAAGCAGCCGACACAACTCCATCCCATGCCTTTCATGTCAAGAAGCCTCCAGCCGCCAGCAGTCATTTTTGCCTGCCTTCTGAGCATCTCCGCTATGAAGGAAGGGAGAAAAGTTCAGCTTCTCTCTGCTGCAGCATTCAACATGGAGGCTGCTTCTCGCCTCCTTCTTGGGCTTATACACACAGAGCAAACATGAGAAGGAGATGAGAAGCAGCCAGGTTGAATGCTAGAAGACTTGGCTGAACTTTTCTGTGGGCGTGGCTTGGTGGGGTGGTGCCACCCCACCTTGCCATGAGTGATGTCAAGTTGGCCATGCCCACTCAGTCACATGTCCCCCCCAAGCCATGCCCCCAAGTCACACCCTCCCAAGCCACACCTGCAGAACCAGTAGGGAAAAAAATTGAATCCCACCACTGGCCTGAGTCATATTGTTACAATCGTACATCTAAAATAAAAATGGAAAATCTAAAACTCTGATTAAGTGTAGAACTTTTTACATAATACAAAAGGATATTAGGGCTGACACCAAGCAGGGGCATAAGTACAACTGTCAGGTATGAAGGTAAATCATGAAGATGGGTAGCCATCCCAAAATTATAATGTAAGAAAGTTTTACTTGCAGAAAACTTTGGGAAACCAACAGACGTTTGTCCATGAATATTAACTCTTGTCACAGTTCTATAGTTTCACTGAGACAGTGGCAACCAAGGTGAAATCAACCAAAGAAATGCAAACAGTCAAGATAGATGGGGAACATTTTTCTCATTAGGAAACAAACATGGCAACACATTCATTTTTATATCTGAATTCACAAAACTAACAAAATCAGGTATCTCATATTCATTCAATATGGGAAACCTGGAAAGCTTTTTCTTGAAACACTTTGGTGTCAAATAATTTTTGATTAGTTTTTATATTGAGAAAATTCTTATTGCATTTGCTACTGTCACCAGAATAGTTAAAAGATGCCCACTTCTGGGAAAGTAGAAGGCAAGAAAATGTTATCCCTATTATTCCAGATAACCCAAGCATTCTGGTCCATTGATGAGTTGAATGGATTTGCCAAGGTCAAAAAAATGAACATAGTAAATGACCCTCCCTTTCTTGTGACTATGAATATGAAAGAAGTAATCCATGCTCAGTGCTAATTGATTGTACAGGGAAGTGTTGGGCATATGTCAATGGGTCTAGATAAACTGCAGCTAGCTTTTGTCCAAGCAGCAAAAAACAGGTCTCAAGGAGAGATGGGGCATTGTTGCTTACAAACAAGGAGAACTATTGTGGTCGGCAATCACTCACCATTATTGTTATTGTTCGCAAAATACATTGTTTCCCAAATTAAAACAAAACAAATCAACTGAATGGACAAGATTTCCTTAGCAGGCAAATTTCTTATAGAAAATACCGGTTATCCCATATGTAAGAAATGTAGTGCCTTCAAGTTCCTTGGACTATAATTTCTACAATAGCTAAAGAAAGGAAATTACAAAATATGTCTAGGATACCAGATTGCATATCTCATTGTTAGTTGTCATCTAGATGAAATGATGACAAAGTAGAAATTATGGCTCCACGTGATTGCTCTGGACTTGATACATACCTCTGGAATAGAAAAGATGCTCAAAGCTGAGGATGATCATGATACAATAAGTTCTGGTTTCAAATGTTGACAATGGGAGAAAAATATCATGCTGGGTCCTCAGGTGGGAAGATGCTGTCAGCAAATATTTGGGATTATCCTAAGTTTTGTAGGCCTTTAGGCCCATTTGGCTGTTGTTATTTTAGGATTGTATGAGGACAAGATATATATATATATATATATATTCTACAAACTTTACAAACATGCATTTGTAAGCTGATCTGCCCTAAATCACTAACAGATGAATATATTTAATGTGCAAATTAATATGTTAATTATTATAAAGTTGATATATCTTTTTATGCCATTGGATGGTATTCAGTGTTGCCAACACAAACAGCACAGTTGAAATTCCAGTTGAAAACATTCCGAGTTTTCTGTGATGTATCCTAAAAGAGTAGGTTTTGTGCTTTTTGCTTTGAGTTGAGAACTGCATTTCCAAATTTTGCTTGAGTGAGAACTGCATTCAGATGCATGTATTAAACTGGGAAGTGCAAATAGAAAGAGTTTGTTTCAAAATTTTGAAGTGAATGAAATCTTTGTCCATTCTGGTCTCTAGTCAAAGCCTGTCACAACATATACAACACCTTGGCAAGAGGGAAAGACAGGAGGGAGGCTATAATCTGTTCCTTCTGTGCAATGCATCACTCTCTTGGGTTCATGGTTTTCTGCCTGCAGCACTAAGCTGAGTCATGTCATACACAATTGGGCTTGAAGGTATAATGTATACAACAAGGAGACACATACAGATGATAGGTCTGCTCAGTACTCAATCGGCATTTCTTTTTGTTGTTGTTTTTTGGGATCCAGTTAAGATTGTCCTATGTATTAAGTTGTAATGACAATGTTCCTGAATATTAAAGATGGTAGTGGGATGAGGAACGCTACCCCTGGAACATTAGAGAAAAATGCAGAATATTTGAGTCACAAGAAAGTAATCTTCTTAATGATGGTAGCCACATTATCTTGTCACCTTTTAATCTGACTGGGAGCTGTTATTTAGATGCCAAGTAGCTTGTACATGGAGATTGAAGTTCTTTGTATATATACTTGGTAGTAAAGTGCAAAGGAGGCCATATTGATCCAATAGAGATAGGTTTCCAAGCTTGCATTGGAATGAGCCACTCAAAAATTCTATCAGTTTAGAACATTTAAAATGACCCACTAAGACTTGTTTTTCCTTTGAAATGTGTTAGATGAGTACCACTGACTTCTAACTAACGCTTTTGTGATGGTACTGTTATTACTGCTATGTTGTTTTGCAAAGTCAAAAAAGAGTCTTTGTTACTAGTGTTAGTAGCTGGTGCACTGCTTGACTTTAGGCATGGAACTAATGCACTGCTTGACTTCAGTCATGGAATTATTTGATCATTCAAATATTATCTCTGTGTTTGAGAGAGTTTCTATGAATCTATTTATATTTTTTATGCCAATTAGTTATAAAAACTGAACTGAGAAATGACAGCTTGTATGTTTTATTTTTCTTTCATGGATGAAATATTACACATTTTATTAGAGGAGAATTTCTGCTAAAATAAAGAAGTTTTTGCTGTTGTATACCGGTAGAAGCTAGTTTTTTTAAAAGGTGGTGATGCATCTGTGTAGTATTAGAGGTAAGTAAGTAGGGGACTTACTATAACCCATTATCCTTGCAATTGGCACTATGGTATCAGTGGATATAAATGTATCTGAGGATACTTCTGCTGCAACCATAAGGTTCCGTGCTGCAGCTAATGTATATTTTAAACAATTATGTTGTCAGGGGATCACAGAGAAAAGTCATCAAAGTCATCACAAAAGAGAAGTCATCAACCATTTTGTTATTACATCAGCCATTCTTGAAGGCTAGTTTTCATGGAAAGCAAGGCTAAAAGCTAAGCAGCAAATGGGCCTGTGCAGCAAACATCCACTTGTGAGATTTTCTGTCAAGAGTAGATCTCTAGTTTCAACACAAAGCCTACTGGGAGTTTTCTGATGCTAAGGCAGGAGTTTTGTAGCGAGCACCTTCAGCCTCTGAAACCATTTTGGACAGACACTCTAAAATAAATATTTTTCATTTGTTATCACTGGCCATATTTTGGCTAGAAGTTGGGGTAGCCAATTCTCAGTATAACAGAAGAAGAATGTGTCTGTGCATATAGTGCCTATTCACACAACCCAGAGAAGGCTTCTCTGCTATCTTCTGAATTGGGTAGGGCTATTTTATATAGATGTGGGATTAGATTGAAACAGAAGGTTTAGAATTAAAAACTGGTATATAATAGGTAGCTAATATTATTACTTTTATTTTCCTTTCTCAGAGTAGTAAAGTTTTCCTCGGTATGAAAATGAACTAATCCATATGTAGAAGCAAGCAGAAGCAAAGCTCATTCAGCTGCTACAATAAAACATCTATATCAATGTTTTCCCAAAGTTGGCAACTTTAAGATCTGTTGATTTCAACTCCCAGAATTCCCCAGTCAGCATGTTGTTCTGAATGAAATAAATAGTCTGTATCATGATTTACCCATGGAGCATCTCAGCATCACTTTGTGGGGACTCAGAAGAGGTGTGTATTAATTAGATCTCTTAACCTGGCAATGTTGGGAAAAGGATTAAAAAGCAGTGTGGCATGCTACAATGGCAAGTTCAAGCTTCCAGAATATCTTTCTTTCCAAGAATGTCTCCCACACAGATTTGCTTGCAAAGTGGAAGAACAGGGCTGGCTGTGCTTCAGACCTCTGGTTGTACCCACTGACCCAGAAAAAATGAAAAAATAAATTAAGATGTCAAGAGAACTGGGGGCAGTGGCAAGGAGTTAGAGGTTCAGTGGAAAGCAGCCTCAATGGTTTGCCTTCTGATCAATCAGGGTGTGGGGATTAGCTATGCCCATTATGACAGCCATTTTGTTCAAAATGAGAAAGGAAGAAGGAAAGAAAAGGAATCATGAAAAGAAAAACAGCAAGAAAGAAAGAACAACAAAAGAGAAAGGAAAAAGAAAAGGCATTTCATTTCATATATTATGAAAGTGATTTTTATAAAAAGTTTAATTATATTGTATATAATGTCTTCAGCATAAGGTATCTATCTATCTATCTATCTATCTATCTATCTATCTATCTATCTATCTATCTATCTATCATCTATCTATGTTGAAGTAACAACATTAGATGAATTGGGCAGCAATGGGATGTAACCAGCACAACAACCGGTTCAGGAGCGTGCATGCGCACTCGAAAATGCATGCCTGCCACTTCCCAGTCTTCAGCTGGGGCTTGCTGTAACCAGCAGCATCAGTAGATAAAGGTCAGGTAAGAATCAGGGCAGGTAGGAGGGCCCAGCACTAGTTTTTGCATCCTGTTCCTCTCTGTGAAACAGAGACTTCAAGTAGCAACTAGATCACACGATTCAGGCAGACACCACTAGATCCCATCCCTGGAATTGGGCTCATGAAACTCCTGTGTATCACACAGAGCTAAAAGGGAAAATTTGGTTTTCATCCGCTTAAATTATCCAGTCTGAACCAATGCATAATGCAAATGTAGTTGCCTTTTGAAATCCATTGATTTTTTCTTTTTTCCCCCCCATGTAGCCAGACTTTAGGTTTTCATCTCTGAGGTCTTCCTGGCACAAGATATTTTGAATTCTTATACTCTTGCTTTATTCCTCAGTTTATACAGCTTCTCTTGGGAAAACTTCATTTTAGAAGGTTGTAGAATTTCTTTTGATGTTGTTTTAGAATTATTTTATTGTCCTTTATTGTATCATGTTTGGGGAGAATATGCTTGAGGATTTCATTTCCTGTTTGGTATCTCTTAATATTTTTCAGCCTCTCTGGCTGCTCCTGTTTTATGATCTGGAAAACTCTATGAGAAGATTTTCCCTTATTTGAGCAGTGGTGTCTGCAAGGGTTTTAATCACTTGGCCTGCGCTTTTGCTGATTTTGCCTTCCCCCTTGCTGACACCACAAGCTGGCAAGGTTGGCAACCAGTGAACTAATCAGTATATGATGCAAGATAGCACATTCACGCACAACTTTTGGTTACCTCATAATTACACTGCACTCTGTCTTGGGAATTTAATTGAATTGTTCTGCTGGGAAAAACACAAATGGAAAGCAAATTATATGCACTGCCCTGAATGGAAATGTCTGAAATGCATAAATGGCTAAAACAAATATAAATGCAGAATAAATTTTTGGCATAGCACTTAGATAAAGGCTGAATCCAGGTCAAGTTAGTTGTTCCTGGTAATCCACTCCCCATGAAGACCGAGGTGTGAAGATCCATACTTCCTGGGAGCTTATTGTGATAAACTACAAGCTCAGCCAACATGACTTCTGTAATTGAGGTTTGAAATAGTGAACTTTTAGAACCTGACATCAGTGAAGATTTACCATCAGTCATCAAGAATAAGAGAAGAAAGAAAGACCTTGGAAGACAAAAGAGTCTCTTCTTTATTAAAAGCCAGTCTCCTAATTACTGAAAAGTGGAACTGTTCTAATAGACAAATGCTAAGCGAATGCAAACTCTTCCTGAATTTATATATTTAACTCACCCAAGCAAAATAATTATTCTTTTTAATCAAGTCTATTCAAACCTCATATTACTTTATTCTTCCATTTCAATAGCAAAATGATTAAGATTGAATCTTAAAGGAATTCTTCACAACAATAATTCCTCTTATCGCAGGAGGCAGTCTTTGCTTCGTCTTGCAAATTCTTAGTCTTTAAATATTCAGCATATCAGAAAAGCTCCATTCCTCTTTCAGAAAAAAAATAAGAGAGTACACACTAGAGAAAATTGAGAAAAAGGGGGAAAAAAAGCCCCATTATTATCTGCAACAAATTCATAGGGGGAAAATCCCCAGCATCTCTAACTCCATGTAAATTTAGCTACTGCTACAAAATGTCAGTCTTCTGACAGTAACAGTCTAAAGGGAAATAAAAAAAAATACTTTGGAAGATACATGCATTTCTATCTTGGTTCAAGCATAGAAGAAATATGTTTAAAATGCGTTGCTTTTTTGTGGTTCGCCTTCAGTATATAGCAGGAAGTAAAAAAATAGCATACATATGTATATGTTGCCCAAAATGCATTCATCAAGTTTTTCAGCAACATAACAGGATAATAAACAGGTATGAGAAAGATTGTTTCCATCCCCTTTATAATAACTATGCTTTCAGTCACATGACCAGGAGGAATTTAGAAGGAAGGTGTCAGCAATATTGCCAGTTGTTGACCAACTGCCTCTCCCACAGTGGATTTTTTCTGGCTGTTTTCCCCCCCCCATAATCCCTGGCCAGATTTGGTCCATCTTCACTAACAATTCTTATGCCAGCTGTTTCCCCAGCACCACATTTGATTCAGTTCTATTTTCAGAGAGGTATACTGCTGAGTGATAGACAAATGGATAGATACTAGTCCTGGGCCACTATTTTATATTTTATTTTATTTTATTTTATTTTATTTTATTTTTTATTTCCAACAATCTGAGTTTTGAGTATAGTTGAAACTTCCTTAAATGCAGGATATTTGCTTTGCATGATATAAGGCAAGCATAAAGAAATATGTTTAAATGCAGGAAATGGTGTATTTGTATAGGTGAAGGGTGGGGGTATAAAACCCTTGCAAAGTTTTGATTTTTAATAACTTTAATAATATTGCTTTTATATCAAACATAAACAAAGATAACAGAGAGGAGATTTAGTATATTTATTTGTACGGATGATACATTTTGGCATATCGATTATTACTCTGAATGCAAAGTATAGCACGATTCTGAAGTTCTCCAAACACATTCTGCAATTGTGTTTGACTTACAGCATTGATTACATTTGTTATTCTAGCTTTTTAACCTGGTAACCAGTTTATTTAAATCTTGAGTAAAGTCCCTCTCTGTTGCATTTTTCAGATTGTTTAAATCATATAAAGAGATGAATATTTTAAATGAATGCTCCATAATGTCTTTATAGAATGAAATTCCTCATTACGCTGGCTTTATGTCATTTATTCTCCCAGTAGAGGCCATCAGCTTTCTCTATGTTGTCCTCTTAGAAAACAATTCAATGTATTTACATTCCACTGATTTTTGAGGATGGCTTGGAAAGCTATGGTGTGTTTATTATCTGCTATCTTTTTGTTGTTGTTGTAGAATGATATTTTGGCTACTTTTATTGCCAGTTCAAAGACAGTTTGCTAATCAGTGATAATGTTTTTACAGAAATTGTAGTTTGAAGTTTTATGTTCAGAGTTGGTCTTTGACCTAAGTGGCAGACACACGGGTACTTTCATTTAGTAAGGGTTTTTTTCCCAAAGAAGAGAGAGTACACCAAAAAATAATGGATGAAGACCAGAACATTTAAAACACTGAAATAATATTAAATGAATTAAATACTTTCCAAATTATGCCCAAAGTACTACAACTGTACTTACCAGTTGCATGAATTGCTACATGTAATGTGATATATGAGTGAAGCTTATTAAACTAATGTATATTTTCTGTATAATACGAAAAGCAATATCTGAAAACCTAAAGCCATTACAGTGGATAAAACAATGGAAGTCAATAGCAATCACCCATCTGCTCCTGACTGTGGCATACGCTATGATTGTGACTTGGAATCTTAAGAGGAATAAAGAATAAAAATCACGACTAAACAAATGAAAAGTATTAAAGCTGTTCTGTGTCTGTGAAACAAAAAGCAAGGGGGTAACAAATCTGAATTGAGGTCATCTGAACTTGTGGGGCAGAGTTAATGAATACACATAGAAAGGTGAAAGTGTGGGCTTCATTATAAAAGACAGGGCTAAAGCTAAATATAAGCAAGTATTTTTTTTAAAAAACCCTATTTTATGATGAAAGAATGCAACCCCAGGTTTACAATCTGATATGTTTGCTATTTACCTATGAAGTAGCTCTCTATTAATACAGTTAATAGTATTATCTCCTATGATCAAGGTTTAATTTTATGTTTAAAAATATGCTAGTATCTATAATTATTATAATGTCTTTGTGCTTTTTCATTCCTTTTTTCCGATAACTTTTGTTTTGCTTTTTTGTATAGCCTTTTTCTTTAAATGCACATTTTGAAACAAAAAATAAAAAGGAAGGATGAATTGCAGTCATCTAGGTTGCTATGGGTGCAAATGAAAGCAGAAATCAGTGCTTTAATGACAGCTGCATATATGCTCCAGTGAATGATGATAATGGAAGAATCAGAGATGAGTTTTGGGGGAAAATGTGCAATATGCTGAATGAAGGCAATCCAGAGGGGGGGGGGGATATTCATTTTAGGTGACATGAATGGATGGTAGAAATAAGAGACTCCAAAAAATTGATTGAACCATACAAAGATTCAAGAATAGAAAGAATCAACCCATAAAATCTGTTCTGAATAAGGGTTTTAATTCTATCTCTAGTCAGTCGTTCATCCTCAAGGAAAAAAATTGAAGATAAATCTAAAACAGTCTATAAATTTGTATAGACTGAAATATTAAAGGGATTAGTGAAGGATACAGTGGTAACTTCTATTCCTAATGTCAGACAAATCAATGTTTTTGATAGTGTCAACAATATACCCAATATACCCTAGGAAAAATAAACACTAAAGAAAAGGGAAGAAGTACATATAGGTAGTCTTTGACTTATGACTACAATTGAGACCAAAATTTATGTTACTAAGCAAGACAGATGTTAAATGCACTTTTGCTCCATTTTATGACCTTTCTTGCCATAATTATTAAGTGAATCACTGCAGTTGTTAAGTTAGTAACACGGTTGTTAAGTGAATCTGGCTTCCTTATTGACTTTGCTTGTCAGAAGGTCTCAAAAGGTGATCACACAACCTCCGGACACTGCAACTGTCATATATATGTCATAAATACTTTGATCACATGACCATGGGGATGTTGTAATGGTCATAATTGTGAAAAATGGTCATAAGTCACTTTTTTTCAGTGCCATTGTAACTTCTAACAGTTGCTAAACGAACTGTTGTAAGTCAAGGACTATCTATAAAATGAAAGAGTAACAGTAGAATAATTGCAGGAAGAAAAATGGAAAGTTCTGAATGAATATTACAAGACAGATTAACCTCCGAACAAAAGGAATGGAAAATAGATATGAGAAAAAAGAATGGAAAACAATAGAATTTTTTAAAAATGTCACAGAGAGTCTCAGAAATATATGGGGTTGCAGTAATGAGAAGAATGAAAAAGGATGCTTGACAGTATGAAGAAGTCAAAGGAACTGTGAATTAGAAAAACGTGTGAGAGAAGGATTGCTAGAAAAAAATATAAATATAAGAGGAAAATGTTGTATAATGGGCTGAGAAAGAAATTGTTGTGAAGAATGTAGACAAACAGGACAGAATTGTTAAGATTAAAAGAGAAGAGAAATTGCTGAATAAATTAAATGGATAAAGAAGAAAACCAGGAGTTCAAGTTGATTGAATGGAATTTAAAATGAAAGTGAAATGGTGAAATGATTTCTGTCGAAACTGAAGGGAGGGAAACATGGAAGTTTAATTTAAAATAGTTGTATGGGAAAGGTAGTTATATGTCAAAGAATAAAATTGAAATGAATGTCTATGGAGATTCGCAGTCACCTGGGTCATGGCTGTCCCAAAGGTGCTTTTTCAAAAGGCAACTGGATTTTGTTT
>JAOYMU010000263.1:57942241-57955571 GCA_025802295.1 Psammodynastes pulverulentus
GGAGCTCAGGCGACAGTAAGTCTGGGCATACTGCCAAGAACCTTTAACTGTTATATGGGTTAACCAAGAGGCAGTTTATGTAAGCAGGGCAATAAAGATTCGGCTAGAAACAACACCAGAAAGTTTCCTTCCTGCCTTCATGTGCAAAAAAATAAAAGGAGATTTTTTCCAACAACCGGTTCTCCAAACTGCTTAGAAAGTTAACAACCGGTTCTCACAAATAGATGTGAACCTGTTGAATCTTACCATTGGTATTAAGAAAAGAAGCAAATATATAAAGTGTGGTGCATTAGATAAGATGCAGGTCAAGAAGAAAGTAGCTTGAAGTTCTAGTCTACTTTCAACCATGGAAACTCACTGGGCAACTATGGGCCAATTTCTTACTTTTAGTTCAACCTACCTTACAGGACGGCTGTTGTGGGAATAAATAGGAAAAGGGAAGATTGTGTATCTGTATTGAGCTGCTGTTTAAAAAGTGGGATATAAATTTAATGAATAAAAATGAATACAATACATAGGAAAATAAGGGTACTTGGAGTGGCTCATGGTATGCATCCTGTGATAATTTCTCTTAATGATGATCAGTATCTCTGAATAAAGATACTAATGGGCAAATCTCTTTATATTTTATCCAGGTTGACAGGTAGGTATCAGGCCACTTAGCTACCATAAGTACTCTAAATGGCTGACTCTGAATTAGACCAGCTTTCTTGCTTTGATTGCCAATGTTTTGACAAATTCAAATACTTCTCTAAGAGAAAACTGTATTAGCTGTGATAACACTTATGGCCATGAACGTAGAGATGCTGAGATGATGTGGACTCTTCCTTTTAGAATACTGTACGTCTGTAACATGATGACATTGTTACACTACCGTAGTGGTGCTTTCCAGGCATGGCTAATATAGGAGTTTGAGGAAACAATTTCATGGTGTCCAAAATGCTAGTTGCCAGGATATCACTTCTTGCAACAATTGCATTTTTAAATTATGCTATTGGGCAAAGTTTTGAGGCCATTTAGTAGCATCCATGTAAATGTTACTTTACTGTTGGTCATTTTAGGATTAGGAATGCACAAGAAATGACGGTTCATTTGCCTCTGAAAAATATGATCCATTCAGAATGTCAGAAAGATTAAATTTGATTTATGCTGTTAATCAGTGGAGCTTAACACAAAAGAAAATAGAGCTCATTTGTTCCCCACAAAAATGTCTTATGAACGGATTGGTTTTAAACAGTAGCAATCAGGAGATATAAATATGTGTGGATAAAAAATAATGTGATTAAAACAAACATTTTATTCATATTGATTTCAGCCTGCAGCTCTAGAATTTAATATTGTCTCTGAAGATTCACAGCAGCTGATCTATCTTAAATTTGAGGAGGCTGATAATACCATGTAGTTTTATTTACAATTCTATTTTTTTTTTCAGATTTCATTAGGTTTTCTATTTTTGAAAGGAGGTTACAGGACCACAATTACCACTAACTTTTTCCAGTTAGCAATAAATCCCAAGAATGTCAAACCTGCTTCTATTAAAATATGATGCTAATTATGTCTTACTTCAAGGATCCAATTCTTCCCTTGTAAATATATTTTTGCTTATTTATTATAATATTAAACAGTCCATTAGCAATAACTACTAGGATGACCATTTCAGCCTAGCAGTACGCTGATAATATAGTGATAAATTTTCCATAAACATGAGGCTACTGTGGGGTACAACAAGGCTTTTAATATTCTAAGTATTTGTCTTTCTAATTTGCCTATCCTGGCTTTACATATTAAAACCTTGGTCACCAGGGTTGTCTACACAGGACAATTTTAAAAATCAAGATGCATTAAAAAAGTGAAGTTTTGGTACCACCTTCATGGCCATCGTCTTGGTTTTTTTGACTACACCCTGGGATAACCCTGTCACCATAGGTTAAAAAAACACATGAGAATTAAACAATGTCCCAAAGAACTACCATGCTTAAGGGAAATAACTCACAATGTGGTACATTATTAACATCTAGAAATGTATCAACAGTTTTCCATCCAATTTATAAAATTAAAGGGTAAACTATATTTTAGAGAGGATAGCAAACCAAGCAATATCATTTGCTGAAAGAGGGTTAATGTTTTGTATTTAGGATTAAATGGAATCTTTCTTTTATTTTTTTGGTTATAACAGTTCAATTGGTAACTTAGCAAACATTGTCTTCCCTGGTGATCCAACTGAAAAATCATGATCAATCATTCTTTGTAAACTTTTAACATTATCTAGAAAGACCAAAATAACTCACCTTTTTGTTTCAACATTAATGTGACATTCTTATTCAAGTCTACTTGGAAATAGAAACAAGTTTCAGGAGATTAACTTCTAACCAGTGCATAGCTTTGCAAAGTGCATAGAATCACTGTCATAAAATATACAGTCGGAATAAAAAACTTTAAAACCAGTTTCCTTTGTTGGGATTATTCACTTATTTTATCCCTGCATATACTTAAGATTATTTTTCAAGTTGTTTAGGTTATGTGTATTTGGTAGAATACTATAAATATTTCCAGGAAAAAACCAATTAATCTTCTCAATCTGGGTTTCCCCCAAAATTCCCAAGCAAAGTATGACTTACTAGGAAATATGGGACATACCTAAAGGGTAACAAGGAGACAAAGGTCAAGATAAGCCTTTCTCCATAGATCTTCTCTAGGTCTTATCTTGACCTAGAGAAGACCACCCAGTCTTCTCTAGCTTGATGCCTTCTAAATATGTTGAGACTACAACCCCTACAATTCCCAATAATTTTTAAGGTTGAGGGAGAGGAGAGCTCTTGCATAGGAATTAAACTCTTCATAAGCAAATTAGACTTGCAAGTCTTTTAGTAGCAAGATCACCTGCAGATCACCTGTGTGATCTGAAGATATTTTTTTTGCCTGGTATGTTAATACAAGAAAGGAAAGCAGTCAGCTAAGTATCTAAGGTTATGTTGCTATTAAATGTACATGACATAAATAATGTACACCAAGAGAATTCATACATTTTAAAAATGTTATAGGGCAAATCCTTAAAAACAAGTGTGGGCTTCAAAATCCAGACAGTAGCAGTGAGATGCAGAAAACTCTTCTCTGCTGTCAAGTGGTGGTCCACAAGATTTTTGCAACCCATGTCTTGTAGCTCTTCTTAAAAGAGCATTAAAAGTAGAAAGGAAGCTTTGCGGGTCTTACCAAGTGACTTAGAATAGGGTTTTAGTAACAGATCCTTGGTTATATAATTCTCAATGAGTAGCTATAACTGATCCCAGATTGTCCAGTGTTAGATAGCAACTTTATTTATACTGCCCTGGGTATTTGATAGATTTTTTTTAAGAAATGCTCATACAAACTGTACTTTTATTGAGCCATTATAGAGTCATATATAGGGATAGCTGTACTAATCAATCTAGATTAAAGATTCTGTAATAGAATGAGCAGATAGTGAATGTTATTTTTTTTACCTTGAGGAATCCAAGATGCTCTACTTCTGACTGCCAGAGAATTCCTTAAAGATACAAATTCAGATTTAGAGGTAAACAATGCACCCTACTACTCACTGACCCACCTTCCATTTTTATTTGTAAACAAAAATGAATCCAGGCTATACGTTGACTTTTCTTGTTTTTAGAAATCCAGCAAAAAATTTAGACAGCCTGACTTTGTCTTGTCTATTATTATCTATAAATTATTACAGTGAGCCCTTGAAATGCCATCTGATTGGACATTTCACTTGAAAATGCTATAATAATACTTAATGCAAAATAGCAAATATTGCATTGTTTTTATTCCACTTTGACTGCTTGGAACAGGGGGGATTGATGCAACCAAGTTATTTATGGTGTTACTGATGTGGCTGGACACCAGTTCAATCATTCCTGTTATCATAGCTAGTTAGTCCTCCAATCAGCACAAGTATTAATATGTAAAATAGTTTGTATAGCTCATCAAAACACATTTTTGTAAATTACATTTCATTATATCATCCATAAACAGAAAATAAAGGAAAATTTCTTTCAGAATATTTAAATGTAAGAATAATCTTGAATAGTTATGATTGTCTTTAACTAGCACCTGCTGTTATCATGCATGAAATGTGTGTAGACATTGTATTCATATCCCCATGCATGTTAGTCTGTTCAGGCCTTTAATTTATCCACTGATGAGAATTTCCTGAAGGCAAAGCAAGATCTCCAAAGCATCTTTTGATACCTTAACTCTATCTTCCTCTACCAGCTGGACAAGTAATTCCTCTAGTAGGGAGTCTGTTTTAGTTATATAGGCTTCCCATATGTTTAGAACTTCGAATTGCTAGGGATTGAGCATCCTTTCTATTGCAGCTGTTTCTCTTTATAGAAATGTGGATGCAGTTCCAAAAATTATCCATCTCTGAACTGCATTATATATTCCAGAATGCAGATTGATGGGAAGTGGATAATACAGTGAAAACATTCTAAAATGCAGAAAAGTTCCCCTTTCCCCAGGAAAAACACTTTGCTTGTGAACTTCTCAGCTTTCCATGCAACCTGAAGTTAACGAACAAAAAAATTAAGGATTTCTTTCATAATTTGTTCTGTGCATATAATGCAACAAACGCAACTCTTGCAACCAGCCTTTCGGTTAGTCTTCTTTCCCTTTTCTGTTTATTTCCTACTAAACCTGAAACTATCTGCAAATATAGCTGGTGGGTGGCATTGGTTTCTTCATATTTATATAATGAACTGAATCATAGTGGGAGTAAAGAATGGTACATCAAAAGCTAGGGCTAAATGCAGATTAAATCTGGAACAGATTTGATAGGTTCTTTCTGCAACGTTATATCTACTCTTCTTTTCATTTCAGGTTTTTGTGGAACAGTATGTCCTTTAAGACCAAATAAAACCACTCATAATTATCCAGCTCTATTGCTGTCCTTGTAAACAATTTCCATTTAGATTGTAGTCCTACAGCTCTAATGGAAGTAATTCCTGCCAGAGAGCAATGCCTTTCTCTTTGAGATATTGGGCATACAACAACTTTTCCCTGCATAGATAAATAACACATGATATATATTTTTTCTTGAATTGCAAGCTTGACATTGGCAACACAGAGAGAAATTATTAAGTGGGCCGTCACTTTTTTGTTCCAAGTAATATTTTTGGTAAAACAATGTTGTCAGAGATGACGGAAAACCTAAAAGTTTGTTTAACTGAAAAATGTATTTACCAAATATTTTATTCCTGGTTGTTTCATAAACAAAAATCTTTTTCTTTCTTTTTTTAGCCATGATACTTCTATAGATGTTCCCTTCTTGACCAATATTGAGTATGAGAACCAAGTTTTGCCAGCATATTTTTTGCTTCCTGATAGAAAAATGAAGGTTTACTTCTCATCTAATCACTCTAAGGCTATTTTATGTTTTCATGTCAGATATGCAGAGTGCACAGAAATGGGGAAGAAAATAAATTCCAATAGAAAATCCCTCAAATCTTCAACATTCCAGATTTGAAATATTATTAGGTGAACCATACTCAAAATTGGGACTCCTGCAAAAGATAAGGTCCCTGACTGCATACACAGAGCTTGCTTGTGTTGAGTTTCCATTCAGTGATATGTGGGCAGAGACAGGGCCACATCTGGGTACTTGTCTAAGGGTCCTGTCTAAGGTACTTCTGTGTCAGAGAAAAATTGATAGTCCTGTCACTTACCAATGCTCACCAAAGACGACTAAAAAAAAATAATCCAGAATGTATCCTGCTGGAAGGAAATTTGGTTTTTTTTTTTAATTCCCAGTGAATTCAATAATCACTGGGCACCATCCTCCATGACCATTTTGTCTTGTGCTACTTCCAGAAGCTGCAAGCCATAATGTCAGAACTGTACTCCTCTGTAACTTGTTACTAGTGATGCTACTGTTTTCTTGTAGTCCAAGAACAAACATAGAAGTACAACTGTACATTCAATTATATGTACACATGCCTGTCAGTGCACATCAGTAATACTGACTTCCACCTGCATATGCCTCCTTTAGTTCAAAGTAAGACACCAATTTTCCATCCTAAGCAATTTTCAAGAGTGCAAGATCAATGTTGAAAAAAATCTGTCTAGTGGTACTATATAAGAGTGCTAGAGTTATATTCAGAAACAACCTGACTGATAGAATAAAGGTATATGGAGGGCTGTGTGGAGTGAAGCAGAAGGAAGTACAGTACTCTCAATTGTGCCAGAATACCTTTCTGTTACTTTACTCTAGTCCCACCTCCATGCCTTCAATAACCTACTATCAGTATATTCATATTCAAACATGACCATACTGAGAGGTCAGAAATATAGGTGGGTAGTTCCATCCCACAAAACCCACATATATTTGCCCCACCATGCATCAAGGAGAACAAGTAGGTGCTATCTTTCTCAACAAAAGAAAATGAAGCCAGGGAAATCCACCATTAATTGGCCTTAGATCAGGGCTGTCAAACTCTGAGCCCGCAGGCCAGATGTGTCACATGCTGGCCACACCCACGCCCGGTTCAGTTAAGGGGAAAAAGTGTCAATATGTTCAGTGGTGGGATTCAAAATTTTTTATTACTGGTTCTGTGGGCATGGCTTGGTGGACATGGCTTGGTGGTCATGTGATTGAGTGGGCGTGGCCAACTCAACATCACTCACTTTAGCCCTGTAAATTGGAAAAAACAAAACAAAAGGAGATTTCTTCCAACAACTGGTTCTCTGAACTGCTTAGAATATTAACAAATGGTTCTAGCGAATAGGCTAGAACCGGTTGAATCCCACCTCTGTTTACGTCAAATGACACCACAGTGATGATGTGAGTTTGACATCCCTGGCGTAGATGATACACTCACAGGTCTAATGAAGGCAATGTTAATGAAGGCAATGTTTTCCTTCTGGCTGAGGGACAGCATATTATGCAGCTATAAGGAAAAGCCATAGATAGTTCAGGAATGCTACAAAGAAGAAACATCAACAATATGAAGTGAAATATGAATTGTAGCAGAAGACCTGTGTTAATCTGTAGTGGCAAAAAAGGAGAAGACTGGTAGCACATTTTCAAACAAATTTTGTTAAAAGGTATGCACTGTCAGGAACTGATTCAAAGCAGGCGTGGTAGCCCAAGAAAAGGCTTTGAATAAAAGGGATTTTCTTTTCATTCTTGCTTGTTCTAAAGCATCTCTGTCAAAGGAATAGCACAGCTCTTGGAAAATGAGTCACTCATTCTTATCATAACACTCATTATTCAAATTTATCATAACAAGTTCTTATCTATAATGGCCTCAGATCTACTGATTATGTTATCTTAGGCAAGCTTTGTGCATGCTTCCTAAATCTCTTTCTAAAGACACTCAGGCATTTGTGTGAGGTAAAAGTTGTAGATAGATAGAGGTAGACAGACTGGAAAATTATGCAGAATTGTAGGTATGGTGTTGGTGTACTTTAAATCAAGCTAAATTTGCTTTCTTTTTCTTAGTCTTTAGGTTTTTTACTTCTTTTCTGTGCCTTTTATGTTTCTTTCTTAAATGAGAATACATATGGATATATATTCAGTTTGTTTTACACTTTGTGAAAGCTTATGGCTATCAGATCTCAATTACAAAACCCCAAAATGACCGTAGAATGGCAGCAAAGAGATACAGAAAACATTTGCCGCTGTGTTTCTCAAAGTTTGTAAACTTCAGCCCTCAGAATTGGCTGGGGATTTCTGGGAGTTGAAGTATACACATCTTAACATTTCCCGATTGTGGATATCTGGATTATTTCAGCCTGTTACCCAGGGGTGGGATCCTCCCGGTTCTGCCCAGTGCAAGCATCCTGGTAGCAAACTGAAACTTCCGTTCCACAAAGAGGAACGTGGGCCCTCCCACCCCCTCTAATTCTTAGCTGGTCTTTATCCGCTCAAGCTGATTGTTGCTGCAAGCCCCAGCTGGCAGTTGGAAAGCAGCGCACATACATTTTTCCAGTGCGCATGCACAATCCCAAACCGGTAGCAACGCCGGTAAGATCCCACCCTGCTGTTATCTCTACTTAAATTAAGCAGGTTATCTGTATGTACAATTGCTTAGAAGAAAGATGTATAATAAGTGTACTAAATAAATATATTGTATATTTCAATAATATATTCAATAATGGTACTTTGGTTGGAGGAAGAGGAATTAGTGAATAGAGTTCTGCTGCCTTATGATATTGAAAGTAATTTAAAAACAAAACACCTGTTCTTAAAAAAATGATCCAATGTCATCTAACAGTAGAACATATTCTGTTCTATAATTTTGGAACAACAAATTTTTTTGAAGAGAGGATTTTAAAAAAAGTGTTAGACAATCTTGTTTTGAAGAACAAAGTCTCAGTTTACTAATGTATGTGATAACAATACACAAAGATACAATTGCAAGCTGGATTTGATTTGCTACCATATCTTTCTTGATTTCTGCATGATGTTCAGATTAAACAAAATTAAAAGATCACCAATGATATGCTGATTTTTAAAAAGATTTCTTTATTTTTATTTTATAACATAACCGGGCATCTTCTTCTGGGCTAAGAGTTCCATGTTGTCATGGTGTGGGATCAGGATAGAAAATAAGGTGGGGCTAGGAAAAAGATAACACATCAAAGAAAATAAATCACCACAAAATTGAAAATGAATCCCTCAACTGCACAACAAAAAAGTATCATGCTTTATCATTATTCAGCAAAGAAACCCTTATTTTAGCCCTTTAATATACTGCTGATTCTGAATCTTGACTTTGAAGTTTGTTGCTAAATTTGGATGATAAAACGAAGAAGAAAGATTCTGGAGATTTTAGAAAAGCATTGTAGGGACTGTACTGACCCATATTTTGCCAACTTGTGCAACATGATATGGAATAACTTGCCTCAAATCCTGTTAAACTGATCAGTATGTACACGATGCTGTATTTTCTGAAACAACTAGTCAAGTGTGAAATAACTTTTTAAAGTGAAACTCAATTGGATTAGGCATATATCATTTATCTGTTTTCTTCTCTATTTGGTGTTTCTCTGTAGCTCTTTCTTATAATCACAGGTACTACTTAAATAGATCACACCACAAGACAATAAGACAGCATTTATGCAACTCTATACTTCTAACGGATGTTAATAACTGTCTCATACTATGGGAATATTCTGACTTGTCACTGGTAAATGGACTGTGAACAAGCTCAGTTGTTTCTCACAAATCATATTAACCTACATTAAAATGAAAGAAAAAAGAGAAGCCATTTACTTTAAACAGCATTATAAAATAAACCAAAATTACATTATGGCAGTGGGACTTCAAGATTTTTTTCTTAAAGAAAAAAAAGAATGAAATTCTCTTAAGAGTTTCTATATCACTAGCAAGATATGGTAAAACCGTGCAAATAGGAAATATTTAAAATAGTTTCAGAGACAATGTACTGAAATTAAAAGGAGATCTGAAGTTGCAAAAAAAATTAAATGTTTAAGTGCAATGAAAGACAAAGCCAGCCTTCCTTCCTTCCTTCCTTCCTTCCTTCCTTCCTTCCTTCCTTCCTTCCTTCCTTCCTTCCTTCCTTCCTTCCTTCCATTATTAGCTAACTTTAATTATATCTTTGCATGTACAAAGTTGGATTAAAACTATCAACCCATGAAATAGCATCTTAGATCATAAAGTCAGAACATTACAATATCCTAAAACCAAGAGCAACCAGAACAGGAGACAACAAAAGACACAGCAGCACAGATTCAATTAAAAGCCCGGGTGAACAAATACATTTTCAGCAAATTCCTGGATAGTGCAACAAATTAAAGGGCATCCTCATCCAGTGTTAATGACTGACTGACAATATAAAGGGGAAGTCAACATTGATATTGAGGTCTTATGCCTTCCAGGATTTTATTTCACATTCTCCCATTACATTCATGGTGGATTCAGTAGGGGTTCAAAGCAAAGTCAGGAGATAAAAATGGGAGGTGGAATTAAAAAAATCCATTTCTTGAGAAATCTGAGATTTGTTTTATATGTGTATATGTGGTCTTGTAGTAACAACATTTTATAGGGTAACCTTATTGCTTAATAGGAATGCCGCTTTGACCAGCCACTTGTCCCCTTCATCCATGGGCTATTTCACTGATCCTCACAGGCATAGCTTTTCCATTTAAAATGATTCTCAGGCATCATAATTGGAGTAATTTGGCAGGGGGAGTTATAAAATGCAGTCTTTTTTATGTGTACTTATAGAAACTCAGGGATTTCTCAAGCATGATGAAATCTCCTACAATGTTTCTCAGTGGGATTGTATTGGCTACAATCCTAGTAGCACAAGCCATCTAAGTTCACTATTAGAAATAGCATGGTATGAATGAGACATCTAGGAACCAGTTAAAACTGCGGCAGGAAAACAAGATAAAAAATCCAACTGCCACAAATAAACATGGCAGTGAAACCTCTCTGGTAGTAGCTGCAGATACACAACACTTCATGCCAATAACTCTGATCATTAGGACTTCTGTCATTCATACACCGGTTTGTAGAATACTGCTTCTCTATGCACACTTCCTGCATTAATGTGGTGTATGACAATTCCAAACTGTATGGAAAGTGCTGTCTTAGCTGTTTTTGTAGTGGTTTTGAACGAGTTGCTATGAAGGCTTTGTGAAGCACAGAAAAAATGTTTTATTGGTATATATTCATCCCAATTATATTCAGCCTTGAGTTACAATCTCTCCTATGCACCGGCCTATTTCCACTAACAAATGAGTGTGCTTGTCTACTATACTGATTTTGCAAGTTGATGGGTTGTTGAATTGCTTTTGGATACACCAGTTCTTCATCTTCTATAAGGTTCAGCCGTGTAGCCATGAGGTAGAAAATGTGGATCTTCTCATGAAGCTCTATAGTGAGAAAACTGCTAGTAGTTCAAATGCTTCAGGGAGTATTTTTAACTATGTACAGTATGTGTACATATGTATGTATGTATGTATGTATGTATGTATGTATGTATGTATGTATTATTTATCCATACTTTTTTATTTGCAAACAATAAAAATATGAAATTTTAGATACAGCTTGGAGTAATTTCATATTGTTCTCTTAACTTGTGATTTTAAGTCATTAAAAGTTATTTTAAATAAAAATGCTTTGCAGCATGTAATCAATCCCATAAATCTCTTTAATCTTTCCCATGGTATCAATAGAAGGAGCAAAGAATAAGCCTGGGGCAGATCAAGTAGTTCCCAGGTTACCATCCAGAGTGATCAAATAGTCCCGGAGAAATCCTACTTCAATATGTGGATTGACATGGACATACTAGAGACCACTAGAATTGCTACTGTTCCTTGTGGCATCCTCTTCTCATATATAAAATATTTAACTGTGATGTGTGTGTGTGTGTGTGTGTGTGTGTGTGTGTGTGTGTGCGTAAAATGTCATATGAAGGCAAGTATATCTGCCCAAGGATAATGTTGAAGAATCCAATCTGGGTTGGTCATCAGGACCAAAGGTTTAGTCTTCAGAGCTTCCGGACTCGAAAAGGAAGCCACACCCATCCAGACACCACATAAATATGATGCACATAAAACATATTCTTATAAACCATAAAACACAGAGAGAAGTTCCCTGATGATAGTCTCTGAAAGCTCAGAAGACAAAACCTCTGGTCCCGGTAACTGACCCTGATTGGATCCTGCAACAATATCATATACTAGTTGGATGTTTGTAAAAGAATAGATATAATTAAGACTAATTTTAAAAGTTAAATAGATTAAATATGTAATGGTATTTATTGTATGATATTTTAAAACTTACTCTTTGAGTGAGACCATTAACTACAAATTCTAAAATTATTTGTACCTGCATTGATTGATCACCTTTTTAGTCTAGCACAGCGGTCAGCAACCTGTGGCTCTGGAGCCGCATGTGGCTCTTTCATCCTCTGCTACGGCTCCCTGTCACTCAAGATATGTGTCACAATCACCAATTTGTGACACCCGCCGGCACACGATTTATTGAGCTCTTCAACCCCCGGTAGGTTTTGTGGCTCCCGGTGTTTTCTTCTCTGTGAAAAATGGATCCAAATGGCTCTTTGAGTGTTTAAGGTTGCCTACCCCTGGTCTAGCAGAAAGAAAATGAAAGTTAGGATTTCCTTAAAATCAACCTGCCAGAGTTCATTGCTCAACTGCCTTTTCCCATTATAAAGTTTAAAAAAAATCTTTTGGCTCTTTCTTTAAATAAATATCTTGATAATTTTGTAGGAAGATACGTATGTATTTGCAAAATCAGTCTATCATAACAAATTAATATCCTTGTCCTAAAGTAAAGGTACGTTATCTCAGTTCAGTTGTGTGTTAGCCTTTTTCACCCACAAAAGCAATGGCCTTTCTTATGCCTGTAACAGTGAAGTCATAACCACCTTTGGATGAAATTACATCCTCCTTTGCAGTGGTGGGATTCAATTTTTTTTACTACCGGTTCTGTGGCCATGGCTTGATGGGCATGGCAGGGAAGGATACTGTAAAATCTCCATTCCCACCCTATTCCAGAGGAAGGTTACCACCAGTTCTCCGAACTACTCAAAATTTCTGCTACCGGTTCTCCAGAACTGCTGAATACCATCTCTGCTCCTTTGGACAAATAACAAAGTTCTGTTGCCGGTTTCTCCCTTTGCATGACAGTCTACAATTCCCTCTGCCAAACAGGAAGAACCTCTGGTTCATGGGCAGGATATATAAGTAGTCCTTGTTTTAGAACCATACGTTTAGCAACTGTTAGAAGTTACAACAGCACTGAAAAATGTGACGTGCAAATGGTTCTCACACAACTAGAGCAGCATCCCCATGGTCACATGATCAAAATTGCTGCACTTGGCAACTGGCATGCATTTATGATGGTTGCGGCATCCCAGGGTCATGTGATCACCATTTGCCATCTTCCTAGCTAGTTTCTGACAAGCAAAATCAATGGGGGAAGCTGGATTCATTTAATGACTGCATGGTTTGCTTAACAACTGCCGTGATTTCAGGGGTGGGCTTCAAAATTTTTAGCAAGGGGTTCTCTGCCTGGTTGCTGGGTGGGTGTGACCATGGTGGGCATAGCCTAGTTAGCCTTCTGCACCACCTCCCACACCATCCATTTTTTGCCCTCCCCGGGCTTTCTTTGAGTCTCCGGGAGAGCAAAAATTGTCTCCCCGGGCTCTGGAGGCCCTCTGGAGGCTGGAAGCACACCTCTGGGAGACTCATTTTTTGCCCTTCTCAAGCCTCCGTGCGTGCCCTGCACTTACCTGCATCCAAAATGGGCCCGTGGGGACTCCTGGGAGGGGCGGGGCGGGGTGGGTGGGGCCAGACA
>JAOYMU010000263.1:57996071-58008249 GCA_025802295.1 Psammodynastes pulverulentus
CTACCTGTTACCCGCCCCGAGTCCCTGTGGGGAGAGGGGGCGGGCTATAAATCAAATAAAATGAAATGAAATGAAATTTATATTTCCATGCTGGTCTAATTTCTCATGACTCAGGGTGCTTGATGAAACAGTTGAGTGCCAGCATTGCATCACTGCGTTCTCCAGCATAGAGAATCGTGTACTGATTCCCTATGACAACCTAATAATCCATCTTAACAGATAAAAATTTAGATTCCTAGTCTTCTGCTGGTTCAGACTGACCAATTTTAGTCTTATTTATCCTCACACTTTTGCATAATTCTAGAGAGGAACTTGTGTGTTGCTTTAGTTTATAGGCTCAGTTTGGATCAGCATAAACACAGAAATCAAATAAAGATTCTTAGATTACCTGTCAATCTTATGAGGTAAAACAGACAGAAAAACTAATACTATACAGGTTAGAATTACTTTTATTATACCAGGCACTGTACCATAGTAATGTAAGTCTGAATGTGCTTCCTCCGTCTCCCTTACTTTATTTTTGTGTGAACTAAGGAGAGGCGGTCTGAGATGTTTTCTCACATTAGTTTCTTAGAATATGCTCAAGCCCTGCTTATATCATCACTGACCTCCTGTCCTTCAAGACCATTTCCTATTCCCTTTATAACTTAACACAAAATTCAAGCAGGTGCTTGACAATGTCATAGGAGATGTAGTCCCAAGGAAGTATAAATAACTTTTCTTTATAAGCATCTATACCCTTTAGCTTGAATAGATACGACCCTTTTGCCTAGTTACAAGAATATCTGGCTAAAGAATGTGATTTCAAATAAAATCCTAGTTTGTCATTAAGAATTATTTCAGTTAAGCAATGCTACCGGTATATGAACAACAGAAACATTGTTATAGTATTTGCTTTCAAAGCTGCTTATGGAATCCAGATGCTCACATCTATTCGTACATCTATAAGCTCAGAGTCAATATCCCATATTCAATTATTGCAGGAAATGAAAAAAACCTGATATACATTATTCTTTTTATTAGCTTTATAGTTCATCTCTAGAAGTTCAGGGCAGCTTACTTTAGACCGACTGCCTCGTTTTTATTTTCACTACAATAATTCTAGGAGATGAGCTAGCTTAATAATACAAAGTCACCCAGTGCATTTCTCAGCTGTGTAGACTCAGCAGAGCTGAGGCAGACTGAAGCTGGGCAAAGGTGTTCTTAAAGGAATGTTTTCCACTCTACTACAGCAGAAAACCTTCCAAGTGAGTATACTAGGGTACATGGAAGAGAAGCCTTCTGAATACAATACAATACAAAAAAGACGTTGAGACTTTGGAAAACATTCAGAGAAGAACAACAAAAATGATTAGGGGCCTAGAAGCCAAAACATGTGAAGAATGATTGCAGAAACTGGGTATACCTAGTCTAGTGAAAAAAAAAGAACCAGGGGTGACATGATAGCAGTCTTCCAGTACTTGAAGGGCTACCACAAGGAAGAGGGATCCAACTTATTTACCAAAGCAACTGTAGGCAGGACAGGAAACAATGGATGGAATCTAACCAAGGAGAGAAGCAACCTAGAACTAAGGAGAAAATTCCTAAGAGCCAGAACAATTAACCAGTGGAACAAATTGCCTTTGAAAATTGTGGGTGCCTCAACACTGGAGACTTTTAAGAGATTGGACAGCCATCTATCAGAAGTATAGTATAGGTCTCCTGTGAGAGCAGGGAATTGGACAAGATGACCTCCAAGGTCCTTTCCAACTCTATTACTGTTAGTTACTGTTACTGAATGGGAAATCAGTTGGGGTCCAGTTGGCCTAAGAGATCTGCTGTAGGGCCATTCCTCCTATTGATCACCCGCCGGTTTGGTTCCAAGGCCATTTTGCATGTTTCTATAAAAGAGACTAGATACCTGTCTTGCACAGCCTGTTTTGGAAATGCAACTTAACATTATAGAATGAGCCATGGTGGCACAGTGGTTAGAAGGCACTACTGCAGGCTACTTCTGCTGACTGCCTGCTGCCAGCAGTTCGCCAGTTCGATTCTCACCGGGTCAAGATTGACTCAGCCTTCCATCTTCCCAATGTTCATAAAATGAGGACCCAGACTGTTGTTGAGGGCAATATGCTGACTCTGTAAACCATATACCTTCACAGTGCTTTATGGCACTATGAAGGTATATAAGTCTAAGTGCTAGTGCTATTATAGAATGTTTTCTTTGGAATAAAAGGTACAGGAGGTATTGCCATTTGAGGAAGTATGCCATTGAGAACCAGGGCCTTTGATTCTTCTGTGTATATTAATTGTATCAATTTAACCAGAGATGGTTCAGAATGGGGGACTCTTGGTAGATGTTGATGGAATTCTGCAAACAATCTGATCAGAAAATGCTACCAGCAAAAGGAAAGTGGTGCCATAAGTTGGGAAGGAAAAGGAAAGCAAGGAACCCACCTATTGCTGTCCTAAAACTATCCTGAATTATATTATTTGAGAACAGCAGCATTGACTGGCTTCATTGATGAAACATGGCAAAGGTAAACTGCAGAGGCAGCATTTTTGAGACTAAAGAAAAGCATATTACTGTTGCGATTTAGATCAGCTGTGTGAAGCAAAGAACTAGCTGTACATATACTATTTTCTTTTTCTTTTTTTTATGTAATGAAATTTTAAAAATTAATAAGCATAAAAACTCTGAGCTTCTTATATGTCATAATCATTCTTCTAATAGCCAATTGAAATATAGGTCGCAGCCCCTTTAATTTTTAGAGGGGAGAGTATGTTTTATTGGCCTTCATTTTAAGACACAGGGACCTATGCAATCACCATCACAATGTTACTGCCAATGGCTTTGTCCCTATGAGCCAATCAGTGAGCTTAGAAATGTTCTGCTATTTACATATCTGGCAGTATATAAATTAATAAGCTGGGTGGAGCTTCAGACACTTACAGTGAGGAAGCATACAAAGGAGAAACAGATTGGAACAATGTCTTCTGCCTACAAAAAGAAGGGTAGGCTTTCAATTTCAAGAAGACAGAAGCTGAAAAACAAAAATAGGAAGACTCAGCTTACGAAGAAAAAGCGTTATTTCAAAGGCGGGGGGCAGGCAAAGCGGAAGCCAGTCACAAAACATGGAAAGAGCAATAATAAGAAATCAAACTCCCCCGCTCTTAATGATTCCAAGACCTTAGAACAACTGAGAAGGGACAACATGTACATGACAACCAAGGCCAAAGGGATCATGATTTCCTTTGTAAAGAACCTTTACAAATGGGTGTCTGTTGAAGCTGAACGCTTGCGAAGGGAGAGAAAACGCACCAGCATCGGTTTCTTAGAAATGCAGACAGCTCTGAAGAGTGTGATGCCAGGAAAATGTACTAAATGTATGGCAAGCATCCCTAAGGGTGGGGGTTCGCGCTGTATGAAAGTATCCTAAAGGGAAAAAAAGTTATCCCCTTCACCCTGGGGTGAGAAGGAAAGAACAAGATGGGGAGAAGGGAGATGAGTACACCAGAAACACCCCATACCCAAATCTATATTGCCAGGAAACATGTATTCTAACCCTCAAAATATGGAATTCTTCTACATGGATGCAATTAAAAACAAAATCAAATGAAACAGCTACGGCAAATAAGCACAATGCCAACCAAATATTTAGATCACATGGAAAGAACAAGTGTGAGAAGTTCAGAAATGGATAAAGAAAAAGAAGCCCTACTATAAGTAAGAGAGACATTGTGAATCAAAGATCTTAATATGCAGAACGTATCGAAGCTAATGCATTCTTTTGTATTAGAAATATGAGATATTTTCCATCCTTTACAATTGAAGAATTTTATTATGAATTGTTATCATGAGGGCCTTATAATAAAAGCAACTTTTTTTTTGAATAGTGGAGATCTTTGTGTTTTTCCAATACGTTGTACAAATAAAATTAGCTGAGATTTTAAGAAAGTTGCTATTCTTAGAGGAATTGAATATATAAATTGTTTTGGGTAAAGCTATTTCAATTATGTAGTCAAAGATAGGAAGTTAATGCTAGTCCTCCTCTACATTACTTCTAGTTCTAAAAGACCAAATGCACCTCTGCCCCAACGTACCCAAAGTAGTTGTTATGATGACACATGTTATGTGATGCCATTAAATATGTTGTTGCTCCTGGCAGCTTAGTCAGTTGGAGTCAGCAAACCACCGGAAAGCATTTTCGCTTGCATGGTGCCATGCGCTCCCATTGGCCATCCTGTATGGCAAGTACAAAACGATACCATTGATGGAAAGATGGTTCCTATGGCTCAGGAGAAGTGGAGACTGTGGGTCACATGCTCCTTAGATGTTCCTTTTACACAAAGATTAGGGGAAAAAACATATTCTGCCAATAACTGCTAGGTATCCTGGCCGCTCTGATACTACCTATCTTCAGTGGCTGTTTAAGGATGAACAGTCCATAACTACAGCACAGGTGTCCAGATTCTGCACAGCAGCACTGGGGATTCATTGCAAATATGTGTCTTCTCTACCATAGTTATGTTATATAACAAATGTGGCAAACCCTTTGCACTGCTTAGTCTTTTCCCTTTTAACGTTGAGCCTACAATGGGCCACACAGTTTATGGATTGTAATTTTAGTATAGTTAGACCATATTAATTAACAGACTGGATTTTATTACAGATTTTAGTTGTTATTTATTATTTTATACTAGAATTTTTAATTGCATATTTACTGGGTGTTTTTATTTGTTCTGGTCTCTGGTCTAAGACTGTAATAAACTGATTGATTGATTACACTTTATTCTTTTAATTCATGGGACACCAAAGATCAGAATTTGTTTCAAAACATACTTCTCTGCAATCTTCATCATTCACCATTCTTACTGGGCCTATTAGAAATTACAGTTCAGCTTTATATAGGTATTCTAATGGCTGCATCTCCCTCAATTTTGTGGATCTTCTTCATCTTTGGTTTATCCATCATCTGTCTACCTTTTTAATGAATAGGTTTAATAAGAACTTCATGTTTCTGTTACCACTCAGTATAACAGTTCTTGCAACAGTATTTAATGCAGTGTATACTGTGCAGGGTGAATATCCACAAGGATTAAATACTTTATCCTTCCCTTAAAATTTTATTTTGTTTATTGATTAACAATGCAATGGTATCAAATGTCTTCCCAGAAGTAAATCTCATTTAATTCAAAGAGGTTTATTCCCAGTTTACTGAGAAAACAATTGTAGTTTTAGCAGATATGGGAAAGAAAAAAAAATCAAATTGTCAAGTTACATGTTTTGAAAATTAAATTTCACTGCTTTTGAAATTTAATTAGTTTTACCTGAAAAGATAAACTTTACTAGTTCTAATATAAACTGCAATTGGGTTTGTGAAATCATGTTATATTTTACATCTTCATTCTCAGTTTTTTACTTATTTGAGTTACTAATTTTTCCTTGTGTACTTGTTAGCAGCTGTCTTGGATTTTTTTTTTTTGAAGGATGGATTTTAAAAGGTTAATAATAATAAAACATTGCACCCATAAATACAGGGTTCTCAAAATGTGAAATGGAATTTTTAACTATGATGACATATAAAGTACATTTTGTGAAGCATGGGTGTCACCCATGCTTAGATAGAAACTCACTTAAGAGTCCACTATTACTTAAAAAAATGATCTGGACTAGCATTAACAAATTTTAAACTATACTTTCAAGCCAGGTATTTAACCTTAACCCTAACCCTAACCCTACACAGGAGTTAGCATAGGAGTGAGACTATCTATACTAGAAAAAGCAGACTAAAAGCAATTCAGGTATTTAGTAGTTATTTTAAATATCTCAGGCTATTATATAAAGCTTGTGATGTAGCTCCCATACCTGACTCTATGGGAACTCAAAAATGAATGTCTTATACTGTAGATAAATATGTTTTTAATAATCTTTCTTTTTTTTCTTTTATGTTTTAAGTAACAAAATAATGGAGATTTTGGCATTTAACTCAGAGATTTAAAATCCTTTTTCTTAGGTTAAAAACAATTCACTCCTACTGTAATTCTTGTCCCCTCCCCCCATAGTTCTTTCCAGGACTTTTAAAGTATTGGCTCCTCCTTCTCCTACCTGCTTTTTAGGAGCATTTTACTGTAATAAATGATTCACAGATTCTTTAGTAATAAGAACCTTTCTCAGACATATTAGACAACAAAAAATATCATTAAAAAATAAGCTTCTGACTATGCCAATATCTATAAATGCTAAAAATCTAAATTCTCCCAATCCCAAGTAATCAGAAATGGAGGCTCAACCATAACAAATCATTTATAAAAATGTTTGGAAAGTAAATAAGTAAGTAAGTAAGTAAGTAAGTAAGTAAGGAAGGAAGGAAGGAAGGAAGGAAGGAAATAAATTTCAAAAGCAGGACAAATAAATCTGACTGGAATAGTGTCTCTGGCAGTCAAAGGGTTAAACTACCTTTATCATCAATCATCAGAATATTGTCTTCAAAAGTACCAAATCCACAGGTTTTAAGGCTTAGAAGGGCAAAGGGTATGAGGGAGGATTTTTTCCTGATCAACCCAAGATAAAATTAATTCTTGTAATTCAACAGGTCATTGCTGAAGCTACTATTTCTGTAAGGAAACATACACATTCCGCACAGTAACATGAAGAGGTGAAATGATTTCTCTTGTTTTTGTATAGGCAGGCTGGTGTTGCAGAAGATGCACACAACATAAAGAAGGCATTCATCTTGTAAAAAGGGAGGAAAAGAGAGAAAAAAGGGGAAACTAACAACAAGAAAACACTACAACCAGGCAACAAGGATCAAAAGGCCAGATGAATCTCTCTGCCCCAAATAGTTTTTACTCTTTTGTATCTGACACAAAAGTAGTAGTCTGAGTACTTGTAGTCATTAAAGATTTTTACCACAAAAAGAAGTCTACATTGTACTCCACTTGGAAGGGGACATATTTCTTCTATTTAAAGGAGTTAGACTTCACTATGGTAACATCTCCTTTTGCTGAAATGGAAAAATGCTGATAGTGAGGGCAGTGATGGGGGCATTGCTGTTATTCAGTTGAATTGGAGGATGATTGTTTACTTCATGGGTGGCCCAAAAGGGGAAAAAAGCCACCCCAGCTTATATACCAGTGATATCTCTGTTTACTTAATTGCAAGAAAGACCACTGATGAAGCAAAAAGCCATATCAATGACAGGAAAAGAAAATTCACAACAAGAATAGCTATATTTTGCAAACTTCACACATTTCCATTGATAAAATGAAACCATGCACATTCTCTATTCCATCTTTATTTCTCTCCAGAGATGCTGGATTTCAATTTTCACAATTTCAGCTTATATAACTCTTGGTTGTTGGCAGAAACTTGAGATCCATCTAGAATTTGGTATCAGTGTCTAACTCTGAGTTCATCCATAGATTCTGCTTGCCGTAGTTCAAAGATGCTCAGTTAAATTTGCTGAAGTTATCTCTCAGAACAAAGTAACCATCTTGTAGACAATTCCCTCATGAGCAGGTTCTAAGGTATTCTGGTAGGAAAGTAGTACTCTACAGGATTGGGGAAGGTTATTCAGTCCTTAAATGCACAAAATTATCTGTCTTTATAGTGGAGATTAAAAACAGGATCTCACCCAAAGGAAAGGCCAATGATAAAAGCTGAGATTGAAGTCCTGTTAAAAGGCATTGCCCAAAACATAATCAAAGCAATATTTTCCATATATATTAAACAAATTACCAGGCCAAGGAAATGAGCAAAACCATGGCTAAGAAAAAATAAGAAAAATGGCTACATTAAAGGATAGTAGGAAAAAGCTTCATGTAAAACTTACTTTGACATACCCTGGATATCTCTGGTGTACTTGCTATACATACCTACATAACATTCATATTCTCCCTATAAGCACCTCATTAACCTTTGGTAGTAAATGCTATGGACAGTCAGTGACTAATTCAATCATTATTTGATTGCTTTTCCCACCAACTTTTGGCTGTACATTGTGATTTTTTCTGGAATAACTAGAAAAATTAATAAATTGGATAAATTGCTGGAAATGATTTATATATTATCAAATCAACAGTATAGTTACATGCATACACAGGTATGTACACACACATGTGCTGTTTTTATAAATCAGTTCTTAATGAAACTCACAAGTTCAAGATTGATTTGTGTTTTCAATGGCCCATGAAAAATTCATCCTATTCTATTCAGTTTGATCTTTATAAGATTCATAACTGCTATGCATCATCATCTGAACACGTGAAAAGAGTATAGACTATAGTTCTTATCAAAATCATCTGTAGGCACTAATCTGGATTCTCCTGAGCACTCAAAATGCAGTCTATACATGTGTTATAAAATAAGAGAAGGTATCACAAATGAATATGTACTTGATATTTTCTTAACCTAGTTCAACAGAAATTCAGCTCCTTAGTATGCTACACTACGTGTTGGACATTCTTTTCTTCCATACTATTTCAAGATAGGGTATCTGATGTCAATAGGCTATCTTCACTTTTATCTGCTATTTTGAACAGGTCTGATATTTTCAACCTATTTATGGCAAATTTTAGCAAGGAGAAGAAAGGAGTCAAGCATATACTCCAAAGATTTGAAGGATGAACAGTGCTTATCTGGAAACTTTTATATCAGGCAAGGCATCTTTCCTATGGCTTGGGATCATTCTGGGAAGATTGAAGGCTGCCATTTTGGTACAACCATATTACCTAAGTGGGTGAGCCTTTTTTTTCATGGAGTCTAGGGGATTCTGCTTTTGGAATGGCAAAGTTCTGCAATTGTGGTAAATATAAATCTGATAAATGAAATACATACATTTCAGGCTATGTTGTGGTTTTCATCCTATCAGTTTTGATGCCTAGTTGTACTCAGCATTTTGACAACACTAACTTTCTCTGTCCCCCCTCCAAATGTCCCTCTCTCCAGGAGCTATAAAAAAAGAGCACAGGGCCAATAAGTGACCTGGGTACACAGATTACTCACTGCTATGCTAGGATAAGTGGCTTGATAACATAGTCTTCCTCAAAAGAATTGAGGAACTAAAACTTCTTCATATACTAACAGAATAAATAGAATATTACCTTTCTGGAACAGAAATTGAGTGCACCCAATGTACTGACAATAACATCATTTGCTTGGTTTTTGACTTACCATGTTGTGTAAACCCTGCCGATGTAGCATGATGAACAAGTTGTGATTTTACAAAATTATGGCTTAGTAATGGTGACTAGTTACAGGCTTTGGACTTGAAACTTAATATAATAGATCATAGCAGGCTAAGATAAAATGGCATGTACAGACGTCAGTGATATGGAGATATATGGATAATGTATTGATTTCCCATATCTGTTGAAAGGAGGAGGAGGAGGAGGAGGAGGAGGAGGAGGAGGAGGAGGAGAGAAGCAAGGAAGTGAAGACTGCTAAATGCCCCTGGCTATTTCCTGAATACGGCTGATTAACTATTGTGTTGTTGATTGCTGTAATTGTCCATTGTGCATGATTGGAACATTGCTTCCTGTTGACCTAGTTGAGACAATTTCAGAAGACATATAAGGAAGCCAACTTCCCAGAGAGAAAACTTAATGAGTAAACAAAGGAAGTATATAAGAGAGACTGCAAACAACCTGGATGGTAAAGGAAATTTTGTGGTCATCTGAAAGATATGTGCAATGTTTGTCCTCCTGACAGAAAGGAATCCAAATGACATCTGCTAGAAATGGGAGATGTGTCATTATTAGAGGAGAAGGTGATAAAAAATTTATACAATGTAACACAGCAAGGAAGGTGAAAAGTTTCTGCAGAGAACAGGTGAAGCTTTTCAGGAAGGGTGGAGAGGCAGGGACAGAGAAAGAGGCAGAGAAAGGTGAGTGAACACCAGAAGAGCAAGTGAAGTATGTTTGACTTTGAAGCAAGAGGATCAGAAGGTACTCAACCTGTTTCAAGCTCTTGCTTTATAAGGTAATCCACAGCTACTTGTATAAGCTTCACCAACCCCTATCGTCACATAATAGGATGGATTATATTTGGGCCCCCATGGATCAAAGAAAGCCAAGGATATTTTGAGAAAGGTGTGTTGGAGTGATGGATGATTCCCTGCTGAATAGAACTGAGGTTGCCAAGGCAAGACTTTGTATTATGCCATAGTGGATGAATCCATTGATAACTATCCCTTCTTATTGTTAAGAACAGAAAAGAATCAGACTTGTCCACTGGCATCCACAAGAGCAGAATTTGGTGAACTCACGTGGAAGGTTTGTAGGAATCAATAGCTTAAAATTCTGAAGAAGAAATTTTTCACAGCAATTCTAAAAAATAAGAAACTAAGAGTACAATTGCAAACAGTTCCTTCGAGAAGGAAAAATGTGATCCATCTAAAGAAATCAGGATGGATAGATATAGACCTTTGTAAAATGAAAGGAAAAGGGAACATAAACAGGAAATAGAAAGAGATACATAAATAGAAATAGGCAGTCTCTAGAAATATATTGTACCTGAGCTGAGACTTGTGAAAAATGTTTCAAAATAATTTTAAAAAGGCACTTTGGTTATATCAGAAACAGAAAGAAAGACAAGATGTATAGATCATTTGTAAGCAGTAAGGCTGAATTCATAACAGGTGGTAGTGAGAAAATAGAACATCTTAGTTTATGTCTATCTTCTCTTAGAATGGAAATAAATCCCTGGTTGGCCATGGCTAGACTGCTGTTGAAAGGAAGAAGCTGCAATTCAGGATAGTCAAAGAGAAAGTTAAAGAACTGTTAGTTAATTTAAGAGGATTTGAGAATTCAAGTTTCCAGGCCAGATGAAATATTGTACATTCTAGCAGGAACTAGTGTAGGTGATCTTAGAACTATTAACTGTAATCTTTGAAAACTCCTAGAAAACTAGTGAGATCGGAGGATAACATGAGTTTTCCCTGTTCCCCCTCCCCCAAAAAAGGGGAAGTTGAACTCCAAAAATTACCAAACTCTCAGCTGGACATTTCCACTGTTATTAAACAGCATATTTGTGAGCCCTTGAATAGGAATACAGCAATTAACAAGAGTTTACCATGGGTCTGACTCAAGCAAGTCATGCAAGACTAAATTTATTTCTTTTTCTGACAGAGTTACTAGCTTAATTAAGTAAGGGAACACTGTGGACATAGTTTACCTTGACTTCAGCAAAACATTTGACAAAGTCTCTCATAATATCCTCATTAATAAAATGGTAAATTATCAGCTAAATGATAGAACTGTCAGATGGAATCATAATTGCTGAATGACCACACTAAGCGAGTACTCACTAATGGCTCCTCACCGGATGGCAGAATAGTATTAAATGGAATGCTACAGAGCTCTGTGCTGTTCATAATTTCATTAATTATCAGAATCAAGAGGTTAAGGGGATGCTGTAGTACATTACAAACTGAACAGAAGCCATCAGTTTGATGCATCTGCATAAAAGATAAATATGGCTTTGAGATATATAAACAACTATACTCAGGCTCAATAGAAATAATTGTTCCATTCTACTTTGTTTTGACTTTAAAAGGATATACATAAAAGGAAGTGAGGACTATAAAGTACGGGAATGTGTAACAAAGTCCTATTTGTTATATGAACAAATAGTTAAAGAAATGCAGTATATTTAGCTTACAGAGAAGAAAATTGCAATGAGATATGATGCCAATCTTGAGATATCTAATAGACTTTCATATATAGGAAGGAGTCAACTGATGGGCTGAAAGTACAGGGAAGAAGATTCAGGTTAGATATTGAGAGGAATTTCCTAATGGTAAGCAGTTAACCAGTGGAACAAATTGCTTCATGAAGTAGTATGCATCTCTTCACCCAAGGTTTTCAAACACAAACCGGATAGGCTTGTCTAAAGTGTTTGGCATATCCTGCATGAGCCAGCCAAAAAAGTCAACACAATCCTAAATTGCATTAACAGAGGGATACAATCAAGATGAGGTACTATTAGCACTCTCTAAAGCCTTAGTAAGACCACACCTAGAGTACTGCATCCAGTTTTGGTCACCACACTATAAAAAACATATTGAGACACAAGAAAAAGTGTAGAGAAGAGCAACCTGGATGATTAGAGGACAGGAGACTAAAACATATGAAGAATGGTTACAGGAACTGGACATGGCTAGTCTAGTGAAGAGAAGGACCAGGGGAGACATGA
>JAOYMU010000263.1:58008349-58019361 GCA_025802295.1 Psammodynastes pulverulentus
ACAAGGAATAATGGATGGAAACTGAACAAGGAGAGATTCAACCTGGAAATAAGGAGAAATGTTCTGACAGTGAGAACGATCAACCAATGGAACAGCTTGCCTCCAGAAATTGTGACAGCTTCATCACTGGAGGCTTTCAAGAAAAGATTGGACTGCCATTTGTCAGAAATGGTGCAGGGTCTCCTGCTTGGGTGGTGGGGAGTTGGACTAGATGACCTACAAGGTCTCTTCTAACTCTGTTAATCTAATCTTATTGTTTGAGTCTTGGGGTAGATGACTTCTGAGATCCTTCTGATTCTATCACACATTGATTGGACAATAGTGTTCCTGTCAAAGTTGCACAGTTTCTGAGCTGATTTTCTATCTGAGAATCTATCCCAGAATCAATTTAGCAGCAAGAACATAAGTAGCCCAGAGCCACCTTGTATGGGAGGTGGTGGCATAAAAATTAATTAATTAATTAATTAATAAAAAACTAGCAATACTTTTGAAAGTACAACACAGCTGGCCACTCTTGAATATTTAAATTGCCAAGTCTCAACAGAAGTGGTAAGCATTGTCTGAAGCATTAAAATAGTAATTATAGAACTGATATAAGCACAAAAATATTTAGGAAGCAAAAAAATGGGCCAGGTTTCCTATGAATGAATGATCTAGTCAGCAGCTTTTATTCAAGGCTGTCCTTACCCTTTCCCTCTCAGATTACAGTAGCAACATTATCAAAGCCAACTCAGACATACATAGAGTCTGCTTTTTTCCCAGCTTTATGCAATACCAAACCGTGTTGATCATACACATGCATACAACATTCAGGGCCACTGGGGAGTTAAAACAAAGAAACCATATATCTGCCTGTTGCTCAGGAAAAGCCAAAGCTTTTGATAAAAATAAACAATGATGCCATTACTTTAAAAGAATGCAGTGATGCATTCCACAGATTAAGAATCTAACAATGAAAGTGAAAATGGGACACTTAATTTGGAAACCTGTAGCATAAAAATTGAAATCAGTAACAGCAATATGGCTCCCACCAAAAGTGAATGGCAACGTGTATCAACGCAATTAGATATTGATTCTGCAGTACCTGTCATATCACTGCAGAAATGTGGTCAGCAGATGCTAAACTTAAGCCATCAGAAGTGCAATTGACACAAATACACATACAGACACATACACATATACATAAATACATACATGTACATTTATACTTGAGAAAAGATCATTTAAATTGGAATTATACCTGAATTGCAAAATACAATAATAGGCAAAATATGCTTGACTTTGCTGTTCAAACAAGTAGTGCAACACAATTTAGACCTTTGTCTGGCTGTGAAACTGCTGCTGAATTAGAGTTCCATCACAATCTGTGTGCTGTACTTTGTTGTCGCACTGACTTCTGAGACTAAGCTAAGGTTATTGGCTGATGTTGTGCTTGTGATCAAATATGGTATTTGGCACACTCAACTGCATCAAAGAAAAATAATAATATAATAAGAGAATGCCATAGATCCAAAAAACGTATTTGGTTCTATATGCCTAAAGTGATGTGATATCACAACACAGTTTCTACAACAACAAATCAAATGTCAGTGTAATCTTACTGTACATTTAAGATTGGTCCTTTTTCAATCTAATTCGAGAAAAAAATATTCAGGACAAACAACTGAGACAATATGATTAATGTTTCCCCACTGACATATGATGATGCTCCATTGAGTAAAGAGTACAAAGGAGTTGATAGAGAGGAGTGTAAGTGATTAATGAAGATCAAATATAGACCGGGATTTCTTTCTTATACTGTAAAGGTAGTTCTGGATAACCTTTCGAGATGACCCATTGGCCAGCTGAAAAAAAAACCAGAGATACAAAAGAAGATGCATATGATGTAGTTCAGGATTCAACTATAACTCCTGAACATTCAATTGTACCTACCCCAAAATAAGTTCACAAACAATAATTGCTCCATGATTGCCAATATCATTGAATACACCAAGTACTCTTGTTTGTGGTGACAGATTTTATGCCATTCATTTATGTAATCCATGACAGTGTAATGGGCAGTAGAAATAATCTTGAGGAATAGGAAGAAAAGCTGCAACCAAGACAACAGGTAGACAAAAAAAATTTGATTCTGAGGCAGAAATGCAATTTGAGAGGAAGTCTCAGACTTGACTTTCCCTAGTCCTTTTAAAGATAAAGGGGAAAAGGGGGAAAGCACATTCAGACTTGAAAGATTCTGTTACTGTTATTATTTATTTAGCATATGGTGATGTTACATTAGCCTTTGTACATTGTGAGCACAAAGTAGTTGTTTGGCTGTCGACAAATTACTAATCCGTTCAGTTCACGCTTGCATGCCATCCAAGGTGCACCATGGGGAGCAGACTAGCTCCACATTCAGAAAGTTTCAATGGTGTTCTGCAGCGGCACCTGGGGCTTTTTCCTCCAACAGTCACCTCGTGCTTGGACGTCACATTGGGGAAAGTCCACTATTACTGTAACTTAATATAAAATTAATATTAGCTTTCATAACTATGTCCCAAAAGTGCTTTTTCAAGAGGCAACTGGGCTTTCTGGGTTTTCTTTGAAGACATTTTGCTTGCCATCTAACAAGCTTCTGAAGAAGTTTCTTAGATAAGAAATGAAACGTCTTCAAAGAAAAACCAGAAAAACCAGTTGCCTCTTGAAAAAAGCACCTTTGGGACAACCATGACCTGGATGACTGAGAATCTCCATAGACATTTCATAACTATGCTTTCCTAATCTGGCCTACCTCAAAGGATTGCCATATAGTTGTTGTTGTTTTATCTATTTCTACTTATCATTCTTGCAGATACACTGGAGTTAGTACTTCTAGATGTGTCAGTGAAGCAAGCATCAGAAAACTCTACTTTTCACTCTAGTATCTGATCAGTAGAAAAGACAACACTTTTAATGTGCTTAACTTTATTGAGCTGTGTGTAGCTATGTCGCCTGCACCAGGTACATATACAATAAATGATATGAGGGAAAATTTTTCAGTTAGAAGAATTAAACCAAAAATCCATCCAGCTTCTCTTCTCTACATATGTGGTGGGGGGCTCCTCAGAGGAGACTTAAGATTACAGGGATTTGATAAAATAGGAGCTAAACAGGTACTAATAAGTCACCAGATGATTTTCCTACAGAGCTTTCAAAAACCCTGTGTCTGTTTAAAAATCAGAACATTTTGGAAGGTACGCTTGATGGCAGCCACAAAAATCATATTGAAACGTAAGGCCAGTATGATAGATATCAGTGGCACTGCATGAGAAGAAGTTATTATTGTTTCACAGAATTTTTATTTTATTTGTACAAGCAATTCCACATTAGTTCTGCAGTTACACTGTGCCTCAATATTATGCATTAATAGACTCACTTGTTCAGTAGCTGATGATTGTAGTTCTAGGAAATTTATTGTTACTATAAAATTAGTCTCTTTCCCCCTCTCTCCTGCTAATTGACAAAGAGGCCCAGTAATTAAAGTACAATAAAAGTTTTCCAGTAATTAGTTTCTGTAGTTTTGTTACAGGGCATCAATTGTTCTTTAATAATACTGATTGTTAACATTCAGTAGTCAGTAGACACTCAAAGCATTCTGGGGCACAGCCACTTCCAAACACTACACATTCCATTCCCATGAGGGCATTTGCATTCGGAAAAAAGTTAACCCTCTCCTAGGGTACAGTGTCTGTATGACGGTTTTATAGTTTTGGCTAAAACAGCTGAAATAACTAATTCCGGCAGGCAGGTTCAGTAGTTTTATGCTAGAGGGCATGGCTTCAAGTTGGATTACTTTGCCCCTATTAAAAACAGATGATGATGTTAATGATAAAAACCTAAACCCATTTCTCAAAATATCTGTTCATTCCTTTAGCTCCAGATGGCATTGCCTTGGAATTCTTCTTAGTTCCATTGTACCAAGACGATACTTTAGCAAAACTGTTATCCTTTGATGGCATTTTAGCTGTACATTTCAAAAATATTCCTTTCCAGCATCCAACCAGGCAGACAATGTGGGTAGGTACTCTAATAGCAACTCATTATCAGACATATGGGATTATATTAGTAGGAAGTGTTTTGCAACCATCAATGTATATTATTGGATTGCTCAACTACTAAGCCTAGCTCAATCTAAAAGCATGTCTAGTATTGGAAACAAGAATGTTTATTATTAAATCCAGGCACTGTAACTCAGGCACAAATTGGGAATATTGACAAGATTAGATTAGCTTTTTAGGCCTAATTTTAAGGAAATCTTTCCTAATGTTGTCTTCTCCAGATGTATTGAATAAGAATTTAAATCCACCCCCATGGGAAACATATAAAACATACATTCGAGGATAAATTATTGCTTATGTATCATATATAAATAAGATTAAAAATAAAGGGAAAAATAATTTCAACGATGAACTGAAATATTTATGGCTACAGATAGTTACATGCCAATCTATTATTTTGTATATAGAAATACAGAAAAAGAAGTATGAATTAAATTAGATACTATATTAAAACAGCAAGCAGAATTCATGCCAAAATGTTTATGGTAGAGATACTGGGAAAATGGTGAAAGACCCAGCAAGATTTTGGCTAATTGCCTAAAGCAAAAGAAAGTTAGGGCACTGACTCCAACTATTTAGAGGTGAAAGAGATAAAATATATAAAACTTCAATGGATATAAATTGACAATTTTTAAAAATTGGATTCAGAATTACATACCATTCCAGAGAATGTATTAAATGAAACTATAAAGGCTTTTAAAAAATAAAATTAACCTACCATGTTTAGGTAATACACAAAAATATTTTTTATTTGCTTTACTATTTGGGGTTCAGATTAAACAAATAATTTTTAAAATGGCATGTGGTAAACGATCAAGAGTGGATGGATCCCTATTGGATGGTATAAAACATTTATAGATCTTTTGGTTCCCAAACTCTGTCAATTGTATGATGGGATATTTCATAAGGGAATTTTATCAGTGGCATTTAATTAGATTTATATTACAGTTATACTAAAAACAGGTAAAGATCACACTCAGTGCACCAATTATCATCCAATCTCATTGATTAATGTTCATGCCAAGATTTTAACAGCAGTGTTAGCAAATAGATTACAGCAAGTAATGTTATCAAAAACTATCAAATCGGGTTTATAAAAACTAGGCAAGAAGCAGACATTTAAAAAAAAGAAAGATACTTATGTACATGTATTAGAAATGAACACACACACATATGAATAATATTTTCATAAAGATAAGGAGACCCTGTGGCTTTTACTCTGCTAGTCATTGTTGACTATAGGAGCAGTACTTATCTCCATTTCAAGATCATTGAGCCAGTGATGTCCTAAGACATTTCTGCAGTCATGTGGCCTGTGTGATGTCACGGAGAGCCTTCCCACCTATTTATCTACTCGCATTTGAATACTTTCCAACTGCTAGGTTGGCAGGAGCTGGGGCGAGGATGGGAGCTCACTCTGTCCTATTGCATTTAGGTCTTAAACCTGGGCTGCCAGCTTTCCAGCTGACAAGCCTAGCATTCTAACCCCTGAACCATCATGCCAATATTTATATAAATATATATACAATTGTAACTATTAGTTGACACAAAGGCATATTCCCCTTTGTTTCTTTTCTTTCTGTTGAATTTTTCCAATTTTAAGCACTTTGCGTGCAGTTGTCTTTGTATGTCTTTGCATTATAATTATCTTTGTGTTTTGTCTCTTCTTTATTTTTTGCAATACAGAGCAAAAAAGAATGAAATGGTATTAATTCATGCAATGTACTGGAGCACAATTTAAGGGGCAGTAAATTCTGTCATACAGTTAATTTGCAGTGCATAAGTTGTGCAATGTATCTTAACATAACACTTCTTTGAAAGTACAGCATTGTAAAAAAATTGTCTTTGCTGGAATTATTTCACAATAGCTGGAGACTATTGTTCTAGCTACCAGATGCTCATGAAATGTGTAGATGAACTTCAAATTACACAGATGAGCTCTGTGATGATGACCACATGAATATGTGTGGGTAATCAAAAGTGCCATTTCTGAAGAATGAGTTTTAGGGAAAGTAAGCACTATTTAAATTTAGTTAACATTGCCTAATGCTATTTCCCCCTCATATCTAAAACATAGATTGGCCTAGAAACTTCAGATTTGTTTAATGCAAGAGCCCGTGAAATAATCTAGCGAAGAGGATGATGTACTGCTCAGAAATTATTCACATCAGAGTTAGAAATACAAGACTGCTAAAGCAAGAATCATTATTTCAGAGGAGTCTGTAGAACATTCTGCTCCACATAGTTGCAGAAAAACAAATCCTCATAATGTTAAAAGTGAGCCATTTTCATCTATGCCCAACTGGAGATAATCATATCAAAGTATACCTACTAAAACTCTCATTGTAATGACCTTTAATTGGGCAAAACAATGCACCATTGGGCAACAATTTTTGAACCAAGGTACATTTGGAAGAGTACTTGGAAGCTTCAGCTACTTCAGAATGCAGCACTGTGAACAATTCTGCACAATCCTAGACTTGCTCGTGTGTCACATCTTCTTCTGTGAGAGCTACACTGACTGCCAATCCTTTTCTAGGTACAATTTAATGTGCTGAAGCACTGCATGGTTTGAGGTCAGGTTATTTGAAGGACCTCATCTCCCTTATTACACCTGCCTGACCTACCAGGAAAGGAAGGCGGGGTATGTTATGGGTCCCATCAATTAAAGACTGTCATCTGGTGTGATCACAAAAAAGGCCTTCTTGGGGCTGGCCTTTTCTTTATGGAACACCATTCTCCCTGAGGTATGGTTGGCCCCCATCCTGCTGCTTTTCCAAAAGGTCCTAAAACATGGCTTTGTCAGCAGGCCCAGGACCGTAAATGGAAATGGAACTGATCAAGTGGCTGATTTGTTTGTATTGTTGATGTCATGAGGAGAGGGATTTTAGTGGATCTTTACATTTTTTCAATGTTGTAAGCTGCCTGGAGTCATTATGTGTGAGTTAGGCAGTTGTTATAAATTTGCTGAATAAAGAAACACTTTTTGAACCAAACTACCTCAAATGGGCTAAGTTATAGAAGGTATCCAAAATCTGGGTCTCATGACTCCTAAGGGAATGGAATTTGAGAAAGTTGTGGCTGCTTCAGCACTGACAATTGCTGAACTGCTGGGCTGCTGCTGCAGTCACATGATCTTCATTTCAGAGTTCTATGACAGTTTTCAGCCAATCTGACAATCTCTCACTTCCTCTTCCATCCAGCAGGAGTCACTTAGTTGCCTGCTGGAAAGGAAAGGGAAAGAAAGGAGAAAAAAGGAAAGAGAAAGAGGGAGGGACGGGGGAGGAGGAAGGAAGGAAGATTTCTGATGCTCCCTGACAGCTTTCCATAAGAAAACTCAACAGGGAAACCAGCAGGAAGTTAAAAGTTTGTCTCACTACTTTTTTGCTCATCTGAGGCCATTTTGTATCTCTATTTATGTTTACGAAACAATGATCCAATGGGACACAGGTTGTCTAGCTGTTACTATTATTAAGTATTATCTATGCATAGTCTACCACATAGTTATGGCTGGATTTGGTACTTTTGACTATTAAATACTTCGCAAAGATCTAGGATAGTTAAAGATATATATATATATTGTAATTGATGACTTGAGATTCTGTCCATTCCTAATGTGGCCAAAGATTTTTTCAGAACTGTTGGTATATAATTGTTGTTATTCAGTATATTTATTAATCAAAGGAATTAAAGGAAATAGCTACTGTCAACCTATAGCATCCGCCGGACTCGGAACCCTGACTGCTACCTTATAAACAAATTAAAATAAAAAAATTTTTTTTAGAAAATTTCCATGGTAAGCTTAGGTAAAGCATTTTGGAATAGTTGTAGCTTAGTGATAAAGCAAATTAGGTCGTCTAAAACTCAATCCTCAGCATTTTCAGTGACAACAACACTCAGCTAGTGTTGAGACTATTTCAGATTTCACAGAACACTATCAGATTATTTTAACTCAGGAAAAGATAATTTGATATATTTCCTTTGTTTTCTTTAGTCACGAGTACCAGGTAGATTTGAATTACTGCCTTTTCAGAAGCTAGTCTGCATCCCGGCTCTTTGAGCTACCTAATTAATTTGTACCTGTTTTATTCTACTTCTGCTGTTCTCTTTTCTGCTATGATTGATCAAGACCTTTTCTTTCCCTTTTATAATGATTAGAATAATCATGGTAGTGGATCATACCAAGGAGCAAAGGGAGATTTTTTTTCCTTTGTGATTTATAGGTAAACTTGGAGAGGTCATCTAGTTTGCAGGTATCTTTAGGAGCTCGCATTGCCAAGCAACTGGGTGATGTTAAGGAAAAGTATACCATGTGACTGTGTGTTACTGTCATGATCCGCTCCAAAGACATTTTTTAAACGAAGTTTCATTGCCTTGGATATTTTTAGGCTGTTCATTTTAGTAAAATTGTCTAGGGTTCTTTTTTATATCACTGGACTCAATGCTAACTTTTTAAATGCGTGGTTCACATTCAGGATTTTGTTAACCCAATTATCTGTATTCATATGACATATCAAAGCACACATTGATAATCATGACTAAGTGTGTACAATGTGTTAGACTAAAATATGATTGGCTCATTTGTGATCCAGTATCTTGGACAAAGTCAGCTAAAACTTCCTTTGTTTCATGATCCTGTAAGTCTTGTCTTGGATCTTCTTCACTCCCATAAACTATTCCCTTTCATTATTTCTTTAAAATAATTTGATTTGGCTAGACAATAGAGGGACGATTCTTAACAACAGTGGGCAGGAGCTCATCATAGCATGGTTCACCAATCATGTTGAGAATTCTTTAATAATCATGGATGACATAGTCATATTTTTCTCAAATTTACAAGAGAGATGTAAGTTGAATACAAGCAATGTATACAGGGAAGATTCCCTATTACATATTCAGCATATGCTTAGGTCTGTAGACTTGCTTTTTATGCAAATGTATAAGCTTTACAACTGTTTTATCAGCCAGGTTGGTTGTTGAATGGTCTCTTTCTAGGCATAATGGAATATAATTGTTTTATCCTTAGAGCCATTCATGGCTTGGGACTTGAAGAACTAGTGTAGATATTACAAACTGGCATCCCTGAGTTGCTTTTTAGGCTCCAGTAAGGTCTGGTATCTTTCTCCAGAATAATACCAGCCAGCATTTCAAATATTGGGTATTGCCCATATCCACTATTACTCTTGGGCATTAAGGAAAAATAATTATACGTACTATCAGTCACACTGTCATATACCAATGTTATTAACACTAGAAGTTTTCATTGTAAAAATAGAATAAGAACCCTTAGAACTAAACTTGGTAAATCACTCAGAGAATTAATTGATTCCATACACTGTATTCCTGATTAAGTATAAATATATCCATCACAAGCTTTTCTTAGGACTGCATGACTGTCTGAGATAGGACCAGAGATTACTTGGAAAAGACACTCTGGAAGCTATCACATAGATCAAGGGTGGACAAAATTTAAGAGATCAAGAAGGAGTATAATATTTTTTCCATTTTTTTATTTTTAAGGGTAGAAACAGGAGAAAAATATGTCCCAGAAGGTAACTACATTCTCACCCATCCACCCCAATCACTATTCCCAATTAGCCAAAACTGTGTTTGAAATTTCTGGGGTTTTAAGATGCTGGGAATGAGGGCATTCAAAATGGAATGGGGGTGATATGCTTCTGGGAAGCATTTTACTCCTATTGATTAAATGATTGATTTATTAGGTGCCATCATAATGCTATTAAACAAGTGATTGCTTAAGAGCCCTGCCCCCCACCCCCATGATGATCTATCTCTAATCTGGTCTTTTAGGTCTTCCAATGGTGTAGCCACCATCACTGTAACTGAATTCCTCTACTTGCAGCTGGTCACCATTTTCTTCTCTTCTTTCCACTTTTCCCAGTGTTAGTTTTCCAAATATTTAGATTTTTACATAATGTGTCCAAAGTAGGGTAATTTTAACCTGGCCATTTTCTTGAGTGAGGACTCAGTAATGAATCGTTCAATGATCCATCTCTTTGTTTTATTGGCTAGCCATGTATTCTCAGAAGTCTTCTTCAACACCAGAGTTCAAAAGTATCAATACTCTCCTATCCTACTTCTTCAACTTCAACTTCCATTGAATGTCATAGTGTCAGGTGCGAACAACCAGGCCCACACATATAGAGTTCAAACTAGTTTATTGTTCTCTGCTGATTACACAGTAATGCCTCAAGACTGGCAGCTTTCATCTGGAATCAATCAAAGAAGGCCCTATGGCATTCAGAGCGGGTCAGACCCAACCCTCCTATGTTTATCTAGCTAATCCATGCTGATTCCTCACTTGAGCGCTTCTCCCAATTGGGATGGTTGTTCTCCAACACATAGGGAATACCATGGCTTCCATAATTCTGGTATTTGTAGATAGGGAGACATTACTGTTTTTGAATATCTTTTCCAAGGCCTTCATAATTGCTCTATCAAGTGCTCTACCAAGTTGATTACTTTTTTTTTACTATTGATGGCTGATCCTAAAAGGTAGAAGACAGATTCTTCTTGATTAATGTCAGGTGCAAGCAACCAGAACCACTTATGAATAGACTCTACCAGATACTTTATTGCTGTAATCTATATTACAAAAATCTTGCCGGACTGTCTGCCTTCCCTTGGAAAATGGTAGATATTGAACCAATGGTTTGACCTTAGAGATTTCCTTCCTCAAAGCAATTCCAAGTTGCAGCCATTGATTCCATCACACTAGAATCTTGTATAGTGATGGAGCAAAACAAACAAACAAACAAAAAACAAACAAATAAATAAATTTATTTTATAGTTTTATAAGTGATATTGATTGATAGCCATTCTTCTGAGGGATTCCATAGGGAACTGAAGAGTCTGTCTGTCTGTCTGTCTGTCCTTCTGTCTATCTCCCTGCCCCCCCCCCCCCCCCCCCCC
>JAOYMU010000263.1:58112639-58126995 GCA_025802295.1 Psammodynastes pulverulentus
AAAAATAATAAAGGTTGGATTTTACATTTTCAAAAATATGCATCAACCATTGCTTGTTTGTTTCCAAACCTCCTGAAAATGTTTTACCAAGACAGTTTTTAGCATCTGTATCCTTTCTCATACTCTATAAATAAATGTAGATTATGTGACTTCAGCATCACCATTTGGCTGTTTGTTATGATTTTTTAAACAACTTGTCTGATTGAGATTTCTGGGAAATCTGGAAGTTTTCATATTTTATCTTGATCTTTGAGCTGCTAAGCAGCTGGTTTCAAAATAGTTCTTGGATAAGAAGTTATCTGGAAATCTGAGAGCTGTAGACTAGATTGGAAAATTGAAAAAAAAAATCCAGGAAGAAGGCAAGGGTCAACTATTTCTGATTTATTGCCAAAAAAAAATGTGTTCATGTAATCATTAGGAGTTGAGCCCAATTCTAAGGAGTCTTTATATTAATAGTGTATTCTAATGCAGAATAAACACAACAAACTTTACTTTCTTAAACTAATTTAAGGGACTTGCATTTTCAGATAGTAAAGCCAAAAATGAGGACTTCATGATTACTCTGAACTTCCTAAAGATATCTCTGCTAATGGGATAGATTGTTCTGTGAATAAAAAAAATTATCATTCTTTTTGACTAGGATGAATTTGCTTCTAATTTTTTTATATGTACAGATAACAACACATTTGGTGCAGAGGTGGTATGCGACCGGTTTGCACCGGTTCAGCCGAACCGGTGGTGGCAAAAACTGCCGCTTGAGCGAACCGGTGGCAGAATTACGGCTACCGGTTTGGTCGAACCAGTAGCTCAAACCTGCCCCCCGTGTGCACGCGCTTTCCCCACCCTTCTAAGCATGCATGCGCCGATCAGTTGAGAGGACTCTGATCCTCTCAGCTGATCGGCAGCCATTTTTTAGCAACCAGTTCAGAGATGGCTGGGGAGGCCTCTCCGATCATCTGTGCATGCTTTTTAGCTACCGGTTCAGCCGAACAGGCACTTTTTGAGTTAAAAAAGTGCCAGTTCGGCCAAACCAGAAGCTGGAAAACATGTGCAGATGATCGGAGAGGCCTCCCAGCCATCTCCGATGATCTGCACATGCTTTTTAGCTACCGGTTCGGTCATACCGGCACTTTTTTAACTCAAAAAAATGCCAGTTTGACCGAACCGGTAGCTAAAAAACATGCGCAAATGATCGGAGAGGCCTCCCCATGATCTGCGAATGGTTTTTAGCTACCGGTTCAGTCGAACCGGTAGCTAAAAAATGGCTGCCGATCAGCTGAGAGAATCAAAAAGATCCTCCCAGCTGATCAGCGCACGCATGCGCAGAAGGCGCACACCAATCAGCATGCACGTGCATGCACATAAGGGTGGGAACGCTTGGGCGCGCAGAGGGGAAATGTGCGCACACTTGCTTGTGCGTGCACATTACCAAAATGTCTGAACCGGTGGCAACCCAGAGAGGAAACCACCCCCGATTTGGTGTTAGAAAATACATGTCAATAGAACAATGGAAAATGTATGGGGATGAATTGCATCCCACAATGAGGCTGTCACTCCAATGATAATCAATATATCATGTTTTAATAGCATGCTGTAACTTAACTGCAAACCAGCATGGGGAAACATTGGAAATGCTTCATTAAAGAGAGGCCCAAGTGGGACAAATATATGAGGTCTTTCATTGATAATGGTTTGAGGTCCTAGAAATCAAGTGATGCATTGGTGGCTATATTTGAAAGCAGGAACCAGGACAAAACAAAAACTAAATTTAATATAATTTAAATTTCTTGTACTTATCTATTCCTAGTATTTAATAATTTCTCCCTTCTATAACATTAAAAATTACAGTTCACTAATAATTTTGAGCTATATTCACAAAATTACTTTGTCTGGTCTCATTCCTAGATTCAAAGCTATTATGCCAACCCAGAAATCTACTCAGTTTCCAAGCTCAAAAATTGGGTCAGTTGTTCATTAAACCACTTTCTCCCAGTTAGAGTTACAAACTAGAAATCCAAATACTTCTAAGCCACTGGCCTTCCACTGCCAGTTAAGAAATGAGGCTCTTGGTAAAAAGGAGTTGAAATTCTGTAGTCATGCTATTACATAGTATACTGCAAAGTCTAAGGAGCCATAGAAATGTTCCCTAAATATTGATTAGTTAAGCTTTCAAACCATTCTCACTACTCCCAAAGGTGCTTTTTCAAAAGGCAACTGGACTTTCTTTATTTTTCCTTAAAGACAAGCTTCAGTTCTGACTGTCAGAATAGAAGCTTCTTGAATGAGAAACAAAATGTCTTCAAGGAAAAACAAAGAAAATCCAATTGCCTTTTTAAAAAACACCTTTGGGACAGAGGTGGTATTCAGCAGGTTCTGACCAGTTCTGGAGAACCAATAGCGGAAATTTTGAGTAGTTCGGAGAACTGGCAAATACCACCTCTGACTGGCCCCATCCCCATCTATTCTCTGCCTCCCAAGTCCCAGCTAATCAGCTGGGTCTTCTTTGGTTGCCCTGCACAGGAGAACGAAACTGGAAAGCAGGTTAGTGGGGTGGGGAGAGTATGGGATTTTGCAGTAACTTTCCCCCTGGAATGGGGAGGGAATTGAGATTTTGCAGTATCCTTCCCCTGCCACGCCCACCAAGCAGTAGTAAAAAAAATTGAATCCCACCACTGCTTGAAAACCACCAAAGACTTCAACTAGTTTAGAATGTAGCTGTGCAGATGTTGAAGTGAATGCTTTGATATGCTCAGATATACTTCTGCTTTACTGTACTGGTTGCCAATTTGTTTTCCAGTATGATTCAAGGTAGTTGACTCTGTCTCTAAAGCCTTACATGGGATAAGGCCCAGCTACTTGAGGGACACAGGAGAAAGAGCTCCAGACTAGGCACTGGTCAGATAAGAGGCAGTTGAGCCTGAAGAAGAAATGACAGACATTCATGATATCCGTCCCTAAAAAGTAATATATATTCAAAAGCTGACAGTCAGTTTGTTCTCATAATCTTACATTTTAGTGCTTTAATTTTGAGAGGGAAAAATGTTCCTGAATGGTTGCAGTTAATGTTAACTATTGGCAAACTTTGTGGATTTTTTATCCTATGCATATTTTCTCTACATATACCTATATCTTCCATTTCCTGCGATTTACAGATATTGTATAGATATGAAATCATTACCATTGTCACTAAATCTTGTTTGTTCTTTTCCAAAAGTATTTTACTGAAAAAAGTAAAGGAGGTAGCTTGTGACCTGCACAATAGTAACAATCTGTGTAATTTACTGAACCAAAATCCAAGTTATTTATTGTGACTTGCCAGGAACTCGGCAACTTTTGTTTTGTTGTTGTAGCAAGCTATATAAATGAATGGACTATTTAATGATCATTTGTTCACAATGCATTGTTCGCGAGATGTATTTTGTTAAGTCACAGATTAGACATGAAAAATAATGCAAGGCTTCTAATCTCAGTGAATTGATTTATCAGAAGTTGCAGTGCTTGAGAGAAGGATTTTCCATATAATATTTGGTAAGACCACTCAGTGCTTTTTTCAGTATATTTTTCTTCCAGAACAATAGTATTAAAATAATGTTGATGGAGTTTGAGAGACCCAGAAAGAAACATATGGAAATATATGATACTTTCTAGGAAAAAGCTTGATTTTTGCTTTTCTGTTTCTGCTATCCCTGTCCTATCAGATGGCTGATGGCACATATTTCTTTTTTATTGAAAAAAAATCATTTTATGTTTATTTAGTCTTAGTAATATATATTTTCTTCTTGCCCAGTGGTAGGCATATATGTGTTTCACAGTACTCAGATGATTGTGTTATATTATGAACTTCATGAGCATGGTAATTATTTTGTAAATATTTACATTTAACTGAATTGTTGGAAATAATACTTTCTGAAGTGTTTAACATTTTAGCTATGTTCTTCCATTTTCTTACTTCTCTCCCTCTCTCTCTCTCTGTCTCATGTGTGTGCGTGTGTGTGCATGTGTGTGTGTGTGTTGGAATGGATTTTAATCTACCTAAGTATAGATAACACCATAGTGTTATTAATTTTAAGTTGCTTACTGTCATAACTGTATACTGTTTGAATACTATTTCAAAGTAGGAGAGACAAGGTAGAGGAGGTGATGTAAAGACTTTGAGAAGCCACAAGCCCTTCCTCTGCTTCCTTCCTTCTACATCCTTTGTTAGTGTTTTCTTTTTAATCTTTCTGTGTTTTGTTCATTGAAATTAAACTACTAGTGAACAGCTTTGTAGAGGAAAAACTACTAAAATAAAATTTAGGTCGATTTGAATATTTCAGATACTAAACTGTTCTTTAATTTTGAATGGCTATTATCACTCTACACGTGGCACCCAGGGCAGTTACTTCCTGGGTAGAAGATGTCTCTTATCAGTTGAACATTTGTATTTTACTATGAATTTATAAAAGACCATATTTCCTTATTTTGTAAGGAAAAACAATCTCAAAATTTCTTTATCATGCGATGTTACTCTGACAGTGAAAATAAACTCAGGGTACAAAACTTTTTCATAAACACTGAACACAATAAAAATGGATGTGGCGTTGATAAATTAAACCTTTTTGATTAAACATACAATTGAATGCATATTTTTTTGTGAGGGGATTAAGATATATTGAAATGTATGGATTTGTATCCAAGCAGATCTTATAGGATTATATTGTAAATCTTACTACTGAATCATAGAACCATAGAACAAGTGGAAAGAAAATTATAGAAACACAGAACAGAAAAAAACTCAAATAAGGTAAGAAATCCTTTCTCAGTGCAAGAATCCAATTTAAAGCACCCATGACAAATATCTAAACATCCCATGCTGGAAGATATGCTGCTTTTCTAATTTACTGTTTTTAACATTGAATTGTTTTTAACATTCATTCAAAATCTGTTTGTTCCAACTTCAATTTGTTATTCCCCTTTAGGACAAGAGAGAACATGTCACAGTTTTCTTTTCACTCATGCCATTTAAAGTACTTAAAAAGTGTTATTGACAATTACTCAATGTTCTGCATCCAAGGCTGAATATATACAGTTCCTTCAATCTTATTTTCTGATCATTTCAATTTTCATTCTTTGCACCTGTTCTAATTCATCTGAATTCACCTTAAAGTATGATGCCCAGAATTTGATACTACTTGAGCTGAGGTGTGCAGTACAAATGAATGACTGGCAATATAGAAGGGTTTGTGGACCAAGGTTTGGGTTAAACAAATTGCATACTGTTGGCATGATATGGGTTGTACCTCACAAAAATTTGTAAAGAATCTTTGGCTAAAGCAAGGGATGTTTGATCAAGTTTTTAAAGAGAATCCAGTAGAGTCAGAGACAGAATCCCTGATTAAGGATCTCTGATTAAAAACTTGGGCACTTTGAAAGTGAGAGCTACTAAAGAAGAAGAAATAACTTCTTATCATAACATTTATGATCTTGATAGTCTATATATGAATGTTCACAGTATGGGAAATAAGCAGATTGAGCTTGAAGACTTAGTACATGAAGGCAAATATGTCTTAAAAAGTATAAAGAGTCTTGATGGGAAGAAACCCATGACTGGAATATAATAATCGAAGTATGAGTTATTCAGAAGAAACCAAAGTAATAGGAAATGATATAAGAAAAAGGAAGAATGACATGCAGTTAAACATTTAAAGTCATTGTGTTAAAATAATCTCTTCACAAATCCAAGTCAGTACCCTTACCTCTTAACATGTGGTTTTAAAGTAAATGAATAAAAAGCAATACTGTTGTTGATAATATTGAATGTTAAGAAAAAAGAACTTTGAGCAATGGAATTATGTCCCCCAAGAGGTGGTAAATTAGCTTCATTTAATGTGTTTCTGTAAGAAAGTTGTTTGATGGGGATGCTTTAATTTGGAATCGTGAAATTAGAAAATACAAAGATTGAAGAGTATCTAGGACTGAACCTTGTAGCACCCTAAATAACTCATTCCATTAATGGCAAAAGGTTGCAAGCAGCTCCGAATATTGCTGACTAGCTGTGAGACACCTAATAGAATTTCCATTCAGCCCATCTGATTTCCTAATCAGTATGTCACAAGATATATCATCAAATGTTTTTGTTTTCAAAGAATATAAAAACCAGAAGGGAACATACAAGTTTTTGCTTTCCTTGTGATTAAAATAAAAACACTATTTTGATGGTGGGCCAGTAGGATACCATGCCATAAATATGCTTGTATTTCATAGCTGTCTATATTGCTTATAACCTGCATTTATTACCCTAGTAAAAATATTTAAACTTCAAAAGAAGTATTATATGTATGTTGAAAAGTGTTGATTGTCTCTAGGAGTTATTCTTAGAACAGATTTTAACATAGTTGCAGTAATACTGCTTGAAAGGGCTTGTCTAAAGCCATGCTTTTTTATGTGCTTTTCTGAATCTTTGCCAACACACTTTGAAACAATATATTCTGCTTGTCATTTGAATATATTTGCAGCAGTGCATAACATTTATGTCTCCTTTATCATTTTTTTTGATGTCATTCAGTACTATTAAAAATGTTTCATTTTACTTCTTTCTTGGAGACTGCATTGTGACTTTTCCCTTTTAACTAAATCCAATGGAATAATACTTAGATTAGACAGATTAAGGTCAAGAATATTATTTGAAGAAGTTCTGCCCTCCAGGATGATATAGTTTGTAGTTTATTTGTAAGCTTTCTAAATCAGTTCATTCAGTTACAATGATGCATCAAGTTGGCCCTTTGCTTTTCTAAAGTAAGTGGTTCTATTGTTCCATAGAGTTGCATCTAAAGTCAGGGAGAAGAAAACTAGTTTTGCAAATGAAGAATACTATTTCTTTAGGATTACTTTTGGACCAATTTTGCTTTTGTACTTACTTTCTATTTTCTTTCTGTATTTTATATAAAGTAACAAGCATATATTAGGATTCATTTCAACTCAACCACTAAAAAAATCCGTAAAGCTTGTTTCTGGCTTACTTATAAGCCATTTTTCTTTCTTTCATAGAACTCAAGGTTAGATTATTCAGGATTTAATTGCCAGGTAGTATTTCATCTGTGTGCTGAATAATTGTTTCAGTAAGATTTGTCTTGTTGCTGTGTGGGGGAAGTAGGGAGTATAAATTTTTCAGGTCCAAGGACATTTGGAAATGTTCATCAACAAGTGAAAGCAATTATAATACACACCGTGGAAAGAGTTATCACAGTATGAAAGAGCATAATTGTTTCTATTAATGAATCCATTCTTTCAATGAATTAATAATAGTTGTTATATTTTATTGTGGAATTGGCTGATTAGTTAGATCAGCCAGGGATTTCTAAGGCTTTTTGCTAAAGACCTGATTCTATTGCCTAGCTCTAGGGTGACTTGTGAAACCTGGAGGCTAACAAAATATTGTGAAAAGTCCTAGGAATACCAGGCAACACTTTGTGAAAATAGCTCCTACCCAAGGGAACTTTTTTGGTGAGAAATTTCCTTTTATAACAGTCTACTATAAAAGGTTGGACACCCATAGTATAAAAGGAAAATGAGATAGTCAGGCACTGCTTGATGCGAGAGCAAGAAAATAGTTGTGCTTACAAGAGAAACTAGGTTAAATTCAGGCCATTTCAAATTCAATCTTAAAAGGTATTTCCATGGTATTATGGATAGTCCTTGGTTAACAAACAACAATTGGTACTAGAATTGCCATTGATAAGTGACTGAGCCACTTAGGAATGGCAATTCTGACAGTCCTGGTTGTCATTGTTAAGCAAGGACCACACAGTCAATAAGTGAGGATGTCACGTGGTTGCCATTTGCAGCCCGCTGCTGACTTTCTTATGGTCTGGTAGCAAAAAATAGCTTTTGTATCCTGGGATTAGTAATTACATTCATAATATTACATAATATGTGTACTGTTCTGCTTACAGACAACCTCAGTAAGTCTGTAGTTGTACAGAAAACAATTTTCAAAGTAATAATAACAAAATGAAAAATGTAAGCTTAAATCAGATTAAAAGATATAGCAATATTTTAAATTAAAAATTTGGTGAGTTATTGTTCCTTTTTATCTTTATGGAGACTTTAATAGTTTAGATTTTGTGGAACCCAGTCTGAAGAATGATAAAAACAGGCCCTTGACTTCTCTATAGAGGGATATAGAAAATTGAACATCAGGCATAAAACAAATCAGTAAATTCAATATTTCTGACTAGACTATTTACTTATACAGAAATAGAAAACATCCTGAAGCAAAATGACTTGCCTTCAAGATTCCTGTATTGGTCCAGCTTCCTGGAGTTTCAGGATTCCAAATCTTTCTCTGCTTCTATTTTTTCTGGTGGATTCTAAACATGAATCAGAACAATATTTACTAGTTGGGATAGGGATTAAATGTCTAAGTCTGCAACATGTGTGCAATTGACATTCACAATGTGGATGAAAAGTTTTTTTATTTTGATATTTCAACCATTCAACTGATTTATCTTGCTTATCCTACTTTGCAGTGCTCTCAGATAAACCAGATTTTCAGTTTGTTTGCTACCTTTCACACACCTTTTTATTTGGGGTACATGTTTTTCTTGGAATGCCCCATCTTGCTTCTGATCTTGAAAAGATTTTAATGGCCCATTTGTGTTTTGTAATTATCATCAATTGCAAATAATTCTATCCTTGTTTCTCTTACTATTTCCATTAATTTTTAATCTTCATTGAGATAATAACTATAGTGTCCTGATTTCCTTTTGTTTTTATTATATATTGCCCGATATTTTACTTGGGCTTGTATTAACCAACAGGTAGGAACAGCAGTAGAATGTCATAATGGCAAAATAAAAATTAGGAAGAAAAGCACTCATAACATCTAGATACTTGAGCATATCTTCAGTAGAAAGTTAGAAAGTTTAATAGAGAATAAAAGGCTAAAGGAAAGATCCATGTATTTGAAGTTCAGGAAATGGGTATCAATGACGCTTAAGTTAAAAAAAAAACATTAATTCCAGATATGTTTTGATCTTGAATGTGTCTTCACATCTCACATGAAGAAGTAACACTGAATGGCATATAATAAAACTGGCAATTTTCCATATGAGATGTTTTAAACTCAGGTCTTCAACTGGCTTAATTGTTCTTAATATTCTTAGCATTTGCTCCAATGTATAGTAACCACTTATTTTTACATTGTACTGCCTAATCTAATGTTTACGTGATGCATGATATGAAGTGTGTTTGTGCGGGATGTGGGGGGATTGTTTTATCAATCAGCTTGTAGGAGAGCTTGATGTTGATTTGGACTGAGAATGGGTGGCTAGCCCAAGGTCACCACCTGGTTTCCATGCACAACAGAGAACTAGAATTTGAATCTTCCCATTACTAGTTCAGCACCTTAAGTACTGTAGCATGCTGATTCTCTTCAACTGTCTTCATTATTTCTATTTTTTTTAAATGATTGCTTTTTTTTTTTAAAGAAACATGTATTTACATCATTTATGTGCATACACTTGAGAGTAGGCATTATCAAAACCAACAGGATCTTTTTAAGATCTGGAAAGGCACTGCAGTATTGAAATATTATGTAACCTCTAGTCTAAACCTATTGTGATGTTACCTTATTGACTCTCTGTTAACTGTGTGGGTGCAAATTAATAGGTAATTAGCCCATTAAATTAGAATAGTTAGATTGCATGGCTGTACTGTGATTAGATATCACTATACCTTTTCTGTTGCAAAAGGCAGAAAAGCAATATCAAAATATATTTCAATAATCAGTGACATGGGAGAAAGAATAATTAGTATAGTAGTTCTGAACTATTCCCCTGCAATTAACAGAAAAGTTTTTATTGTCTACATGCTTAGTTGATTAAAAATAAATTGGATCAATTTTGATTGGAAATAGAGTATAATAAATGTATTAGCCTTATTTCCTGAAATTGATTAGCATCTCTATATACATGAGCAGATAGTTCTAATCAAAACTAAGAGAAAATCATTTTAACAAATGGAAAATATTAAAATGTTTTGTTTCTGTCATAAAGAAGGTGCAATTATAAAGCTGATTGTCTCCAACTGCTTTCTGCCACAGAGTGATAACACATCATACATCTGTTCATCTGGCTATAGCATAAGTTGCAATCATTTAATTGAAAAAAATAAGCTAGCAGCAAGGTTTTTTTTGTTTTTTTTGTTCTTACTGCTTTCAGGAGTTAAAACAAATCTAATCTTCAGGGAGGAAGTTCTGAAGTTTTCATTGAATTTTGAGAGTTGATTTTCAGCCTCACTGCTTGGCAATCAGAAGCATAGTAATTTCCAAGATAGGCTTCATTATAGTTACTGGGCTAGGGAAAGAATAGCATATAAAGCAATAAAATAGATATGTATTACCAAATTGGAATTATGAAAAGGGAGAGCTTGAATTGGCTTTCAAGCAAATAGCACAGTTAAGAAAGGCATACACATATCTGCTAAAATCTAAAGTAATAGCAATGATATTAGACTGCCTCCTGAAGATGGAAAATAACAGATACATGAATATGTGTGATTTGAAAAATGTGCACTAATACTTTCTTTGCTCAAAAGTATAGCTTTCATGTGAAGTAAAATAAGTTGACTATTGGTGAAGCCCTCTAGTTTGATTTCTAGATGTTGCTCAGCATTTGCTAGAACCAACTGTGGTGGCTTTGAATTTGTAGCGTTTATTGGACCATGTCCATATAGTTAGAAAATAGCATATGAGCTTTCCTCCCCCCCAAAAAAAGATACCTTTCCTCACTTTCCAAAGAAAGATGAATTCGTTTGTCTTCATATCACTTTCTTGGTAAATCTAAGATAATTCTTTCATTGCAACCTAAACTGTTGGGTGGGAACTATTGTAGTCGAGAGTTTGAAATGATAAAAAGTAATGCAAGGGCAATGTACGAATGCTAGAAAGAAGGCAATAATGTGCTAATGGAAGTAGCGCCTGCTGATGGAATGACAGTTGTAATTTTCCCTTCCCCTTATTATCCTCAAACATTTCACAGAAAAAATATCTCTATGGGAGATATATGGGTATGTGTGTATGTATTTAAATAAATTATAATAGAAACTCCAATACAGGTAGTCTTCAACTTACAACAGTTCGCTTAGTGACTGTTCGAAGTTACAATGGCACTGAAAAAAGTGACTTATGATCATTTTTCACACTTACGACCATTGCAGCATCCCCATGGTCATGTGATTTACCTTCAGATGTTCAACAACTGACTCACATTTATGATGGTTGCAGTATCCTGGAGTTATGTGGTCACCTTTTGCAACTTTCTGACAAGCAAAGTCAATAGGTGAACCAGATTCACTTAACAGCCATGTTACTAATTTAACAACTACAGTGATTCACTTAACAAATGTGGCAAGAAAAGTCGTAAATTGGGACAAATTTCTCATTAGCAACATAGCTTTTGGGCTCAAGTATGATCATAAGTTGAGGACTACCTGAATAGCTGGACAGTTATATCTATCAAGTCCAACTGGGCCTCCTGTAAAGTAGCAAAACAATAATTTTGGGAAGAAAATAGTTTTGCATGTATACAACACCCCAAGAATATTTAAGGAAAATAAAAGGAAATTAAGAACCCCAATGCCAATTTATACACTCATTCCATAAAAATTATTCTGCTCTGTAGATCAGTTTTCCAATTCTGCAATAGCCTATAGTTCTGCGCGGAAATAAGGGAAAAAAGAATTCTATCACTAGAGCTTTGCTTCTTGAACTGAAAAAGTTGCAAACCACTTGCTGCAGACAATCCTTCTAAGGATTTTAGCCACATTGTTTCCATTTTTGCGGGCGTAAATTATTTTAATGATTAAATAATTTTCCAAATTTTTGTTAGAAGTTTGTTGCATATTTTTCATTAGAACAATTGAATTCATCTCAACACTCCTTTTTTGATTTGGTACTGAATTCCATGTAATATTCAATAATTGATACCTGTATTAAAAGTAGATGCTTGTCAACCAATGGCATTTAATTATTTAATGTGAAGTACATAAAGTAATCAGAATATTTGTTATAATAGCAAAAGATACAAGGAAGGTGAAATTTTCACATTCTTATCTATAGTCAAAGTTTTATGAATGAGGAGTCAAAGTATGTAGGGCATAGAAACTTACAGAAAACTTACTGTCTTGGCAAATAAAAAAATTGATAAGAAAATTATTGTAGTTATAATATAAAACATAGCTCAAAACTCTCAATTGATTATTTAATTATAATTATGATTATTTAATGTTTTATTATTTATAATTATGGTAATTATTATTTAACAATAAAGAAATGACTCAGGTGGCTCACAAAGCACCACACAATATTAAAAATAATATAAGAAACAGCAAAACCAACTAGAATACCCTTTTCTTCATAGCAAGTGAATTTTATTCTAAAGTTTTCTTTTTTCTCTAAATAAATATAAGATTTTTTTTAAAAAACCACTGCTGATTCTGGAGAAATACTAATGAAAATAAATGCACTTTTAGTTCTTTGAAAGGATTCTCCAGCCTAGATTTTGCAATTAAATTTTCATTTGTTATGACCAAGCATAAGAAAGAACAGAAGAAGACAATAAATTTACTGTTTACCTTCCTTTCTTCTCTGTTGCCCAGTACTTAAGATTTCTGTAGTAACTAAGCAAATCTGTTAGAAAAGGGAAGTGCAAAGAATAAAACAATAATTTGCAGTAAAGATCCTGTCTATAATAAAATCACAGAAATGAGGCAGAAAAACAGTAAAGGAAATTAAAGCAGCAGTAAAATTGTATTTAAAGACTTTGAAGATTGAAGATCTGGAGCAAATAGATTTTAGATGAGTATCACTGGGAAGAAATTTTGCAAACAGGCCCTTACTTTTAAAAACAAAATCAACACCCTTTTGTCATTTAGCATGTACCTCACTCCATTCACCTGAAGAAACATTTTCAATGAAGATAGTTTGGGCCCCAATAACATGAGATAGAAATACAAGAATATAATCTGGTCCAAACCATTTAGTTTCAATTCTATGGTTTTTTAAACTGAATGTGGTTTAGATCCATCTATTTATTCATAAAGCTTCTTTCCTAATGCCTGATAGGGCTTTACCTTAATAATAAACTAGTATGGTGAACAATCTATTGTTTGCCACCAGCTGTTTTCCTTCATGCAAGTACCTATGTGTGATATAAGACTTTGTGTTCTAGACCTCGTTTTACAATTAATTTTATACTTAATTTCCTAATCATCCTCTTTATACCATATGAGTTTAATAAACAGCCCATTTTTCTTTAGTAGGTATAAAATTTATTTCCCTGCTTTTACAATAGTAAAACTTCATGTATCGATACATGTAATCTTATAAACTTTCCACCATACTGATTTTCAACTGTAGTGGTGATACAATTTGGGGGGATAACCACAGACCAGTTTACATAAAACTTTTGTAAGACCAATGCTGTGAGTTTGGTTTATTTTGTGCTAATTTCTGTAACATTTAGAATTATTTTCAGCAATAAATCAAACAATCATTCAAGCAGTTAGATCGGCTGCTTATAGAATTTAGCAATTTCTTGGCCGTTCCAGTATACTTGCATTTTGATTATTTTTTCCCCTGTCATTCCAGTTTGACGGAGAGAACATGTATATGGGAATGAATGACAATAACCAGGAATTCCTCTCAGCAAATCAGGTAAAATGAATTGTCTTTTCAAGGATGTGTTGGTTTAGGATATCCTCATAATTTGCTGGTGCAATATTGAAGACAGAATTCAATCTAGAGTGATAAAATGAAGATGGGGGTAGCAATATACAACAGATTATCAGCTCCAAAGACTAGCCTGTTGAATGTGAAAATATAAGTAGTCCGGGCAGAAAAAAACCCTGTTTATTTAGATTCATAGCATCCCCCCTCCCCCAATAGCCATAGAGGAAGCGCTTCTGTTGGGTATCTTTTGGTATGCCTGTTGGCCAGATAGCTACTTATATTAAATGAGCAAGCAAGTGACAGATATTTGCAAATCTCTTTCATCCATTCTAATGTTCTACTGGATTGTTCCACTGGGAGTTGATGGAAGACTAAAATATACATGTCAGAGGTGGTATTCAGCAGGTTCTGACCAGTTCTGGAGAACCGATAGTTGAAATTTTGAGTAGTTCGGAGAAGCAGTGGTAATCTTTCCAAAGGAGTAGGGTGGAAATGGAGATTTTACAGTATCCTTCCATGGAGTGGGATGGGAATGGAGATTTTACAGTATCCTTCCCCTGCCAAGCTATGCCCACCAAGCCACGCCCACAGAACTGGTAGTAAAAAATTTGAATCCCACCACTGATACATGTATATATAATGTTGTGC
>JAOYMU010000263.1:58148047-58161486 GCA_025802295.1 Psammodynastes pulverulentus
ATGTCCAATAGGTGCCGGACAGCCAGTTCCATGCGACCCCTTCTGACGGGGTCCCCTGAAACTGGGCATAGGAGGAAGCGAGTGGGAGGCATGGAAATAAATTCCAGGACGAGCCCGGATCTTACCGTTTGCAGAATCCATGAGTCCGACGTCGTCCTCTCCCACTCCTGAACGTAGAGGGCCAGTCGACCCCCTACCGGCACCGCTGCCCTGACGTCATTTGGGCCGTCTGAAACCCCTGGACCCGGAACCCCGAAAGGGCTTCCGATTCTGTCCCTGGCGCCGACCTCTGGAGGGGTTGGGACGTTCGGACTGGAATGTGGTCCTATGGTAATTTGGCCGCTGGCTACGGGAGAAGCCTGGCCCAGCCTCCCCCGGTCTGAAGGAGGGTCTCCTATAATACGGTGCCGGGCGAGAATCAAAACGCCTGCCCTGCGAAGGCAACACCTTCCTGCGATCCTTGGTCTCTATCAGGAAGGGTTCTAGCGCATCTCCAAATAACTGCGCCCCCCCGAAGGGCGATGAGGCCAATCGCCACTTCGTCTTGGAATCCATGCTCCAGTGGCGGAGCCAGAGGAGCCTCCTGGCCGACACGGCACTAGCTAGGGCCCTAGCTGAAAATCTTGCCGCAGCCAGAGTCGCCTCGGCCGAATACTGTAAGGCCGCCACAATCTTGGTTAGATCCTGGTGAGCCCTTGCCTCCTCTAAAGGAATTCTAGCCTGGAGCTGTCTGAGCCACCTCAAGGAGGTCCTGTTAAAAAACGATGCTGAAGTAGAAGCTCTGATAGACCAAGCCTCCGCCTGGTGTGACCTGCGGAGTGCCATCTCCTCCCTCCTATCCTCCGTCTTCAAGGCGTCCTCCGCCTCAGGAGGAATAACCGCTGCCGATGTAAGGGCTGCGATAGGCTTGTCTACCACCGGAGTTTGCAATAGCTGTTGCAATTCCTGATCTACCCCAAAAAGGGTATTTTCCAGGGATGATGGCCTAAAAGAAGCCGTGGGATTACTCCACTGGCGTTGAATTATGTTTAAGAACATTTGGGGAACCGGAATGGCATCTGGTACTGTCGTATGTTCGGTAAATAAAAAGTCCTCCTGCTCCTCCTGGTCCTGAGGGATCTCAGACGAAGCTGATTTCCCTCCCAGCCGAGCCGTACTCTTTGCCTTAGCTAATAGCATCTTAAACTGGCTGGGATTAAACAGCCCCTTAAAACCAGGGAAATCATTACGGTCCCCTTCTGCCCAAAAAAAATCTTCCTCCTCATCCCTGAGTTCCCCTTCAGATCTCGATGATTGATCGCAATCCGAGGGTTCTGGGGATGCAGGCCGATCATGGTAATAGGGTTCCTGCGGCCGCAGGTAAGGATCCAAATCGGGTTGTTGTGTAAAGGCCGGGACTGGGCCTTGCTGAGCCTGCCGGCGCTCTGTGGCCAACTCCTGCCTAATTGCCTGGGAGAGCCATTGTTGGAGCATGGCCGGGATAACCATCTCCTGCCCCTCTTCCGGGCGAAGCCCAGCTGCAGTGGGTGTAAAAGTCTCCTCCGGAGGGGCTCTAGGCATAGCCGGAACCTGCTGCCTGCCTTCCCTATTGGTCTCTGCCGGGGAAGGCTGAGAATGAGGAGAAGGCCCCCTATTAATTTGGCCTTCATGGTGAGCGCCAACCCCCTGGGAACGAATCTCTGATTGTGTTGGAGACCAATTACCACTGGGTAACGAAACAGGGAATGCCTGCTGAGGGGAATGGAGGATAGGGGAGGGGCGAAGTCCCTCAGATAAGCTGCTCTGCTCCAGAGCCAAAAGCCTAGCCTTATCAAATTCCTTGTCCAACACTTGTTGCCTGTGCTTGGCCATTTTTTCCTCCGCCCTCGTGGCTTTCTTACCAGCCCGTGTCTTGGTTTTAATTTTGTTCGAAGCCTCTAGGCTTGCAGACCTAGGTTGACTGGGTTTCTGCGGGCCTTGTGAACTGGTGGAGGGTTGTGCATCCATAATGCTACAGCCAAAAATGTACCAACAAGGAAAAAAGATCCCAATGGAGTGTGTGGGAATTACAATGCAGGCTCACCAAGGAGCTGCCCTGGCTTAGCTGCGCAGAGCCTGATCACAGGCTAGTAGAAATAAAAAGGACCCTGAGAGGTCAAAGAAAATAAAATTGGAATACAGACAAAAATACACTGCTTGCGCGCTAGCCTACGCCTTTAAGGCAGGTGCCAAGCTGCCTGGGCGTTAAACGGAGAAAACCCCTTGCAAAAGAGACAAGGAAAAACTTTCCTTTTCCTGGCAGTTTAAAATGAGGCTTGAGAGCCTAAGGGGTTTTATCTCCTCAGCTCTGCAGGCGAGACGGCTGCAAAGAGCTGAAGCAGGGATTGTGCCGATCCCTGCTGAGTGCGGAGGCGTGTCCCTGCTGTGCCGGAGCACGTTGTAAAAAAGGGAAAAAAAAAAAAAAAAATGGCGGCTAAGCAAAAAAAATTCAAATAAAACCTGCCGCCCACCTCGCACTCCGGAGCTGCAAAACGGAGCTAAATGGCTCCAATTCCCTCTCCTGCCCCCACCAAGGCTCCCAGACCTTACCTGATGGCCCAAATAGGCCTGTAGGGTGGGGGGGGGAGCGCCCCCGGCGCTCACAGCAACAGCTGTAGCGCGGTGATCGCGCACTCGCGCGAGGCGCGCAGCTCGCTTCCACACAATTCTCCAAAAAGAAAAACACGAAAAAATTAAAAACAAACCAAAAACACCAAAGGAACAAAAAGAAACAATTCAAGCACCTCTAAAAATGCAAGCTACGGCTCTCTCCAAGAGCCCAAAACTCTCTGAACTGCAGTTACGCCAGACAGAGACAACTGGGGAGTAGGAGGGGCCAGCACCTCTATTTATTATCTCTGTCTGCTGATATACGCGTCATCAGAGGCTACCCATCCTGGCTTCCGTCTTGGGGCCATAGGAGAATAGCACAGTTTGGGAGAGTAAAAAAAACAAAGATGATGCTTAAAGTTGTTTTTGGGTATACATCAGAGTACCCCAACCTTTCCAGCTTTCAGACCAGCGAAATGATGGTTCTGCATGAGTGGCAGGCAAGCATGCGTGCACAGCTTAATTTGCGTGACTGGCAAGCACATGCATCCACCCTGTGCACCCACCTGCCACTTCCACGGCCTGGTTCCGAAAGGCTCAAAGCCTGATAGTGAGCTGCAGCCCGGAAGTTGGAGACCTCTGGTATAGATGGCTCCAGAAAGTCAAATATTGTACAAAATTCATTGCCTCATTTAACGATCACCTGCAAACATGAAGGTGACAAAAATGTAACTGTCAGGCACAAGAAACAGGAGCTAGGATAGAGTTCAAAAGACCTGCAAATTTATTCCATGCAAGCTATACACAAGAATCTGAATTACTAACAGGCAGTGTGAATTGGCACCAGATAAGAGTCAACAGACTCTAAGAGCGGGTGTTGATCATTGGTATCTTTTGCGGGTGTAGGGACTCTAGACTGATGGTGCATTTGAATCTGCCATTGGTCATCTCCTACAGTAACTTTATGACCAATCTTCATAGTTACAATTTTCACAGATCTGTAAAGCAAAGGAAGCTGTCACAGTTTACTTAGTGACCACTTACCCTAATCATTGAATTGCCGGGGTGATCTGTGGTCACTAAACAAGGATTACCTGTTTATGAACATCTTAAATAATAATTGGAAAATCTTCCTGGATTCGATAGGAAATCACATATGAGTAATAAGTGGGATTATTGTGTGTGTTATGCGGCAGTTGGAGGAAATAGTCTATAACCCAAAGCAATTAGAGCAAGGCAAAACTTCCTGCTGCAATCAAATCATAGTGATTGCTATTATATTTGATGGCCTCGATTTCAATTTCTTCAAACATTAAAAGAACTTGTTTAAATTAAATATCAGGGTCCACAAAGTTTGATTGGCTCAGAACAACCAAAATCTATGTCTCAGAAATGTGGCTGTGTTTAAGAAGTTCTCAGAACTAGGAAAAAGGGTGAAGACTCCTATTTATAGTCATACTTAACATAATGGTTTATTTAAAGCAGTGAAAAAATACAGAATACAGGTTATTAATCAGAAAAAAGATTTTCTCACAGTCACATTTTCCAAAAATTTATACAGCAAAAATGAAAAGCTAATTCAGAGTAAAATATTTGGGGGAAATCATGCTACAGATTAGTGGGAAATTTGATGGAAAGTAATATGTGTTTTGTTTCATAGAAATATAATTGTCTAGGAGAAAAACGATATTAATCTAATGAAAATGAGTTTCAACAAAATCTCATAGAATGACTCAGCATTTGGAATAGTTTTTCTCAAGGTTTTTTTTCAAATCTGAACTTTTAAACGAGGATTTCTAAGCTTCTATTCTTTCCATATTATTTATAATCAATACTGTGACTAAGTTCTCTGTGTTTACGTATGAATTTCTTTATAAAATTCAGTAGTGTGTGTTGTACGTGCATACATACAGTATCAAAAAAATAATAATCACACATGACAATTTCTAAACTATCATTTACAGAGATTGTTGATCAGTGGCCCCAAGATTTTTGCATTCTACTTTTCCCCTAGACCATTATAGCTGAGAATTGGTCATTTTCAGGTAGAACATACAATAGCATGCTTAAATATACTTAATACACACCTAATTGTTTTTATCTCCTTGATATTTCTACCAGCTGGGGTTTCCCCCCTTCTAGTTTCCAAAGTGTCTATTGTTGTGTATACTCTTGTTGCAAGAGATTGTCAAGAAACAGATACATAATGAGATTTCTGAGGTAATTCTGATAAATGGCTGTGTTAATCATTGCTATTCTTTCAATGTTGGCACCTTAGGTTAGACTTATTGCTCTTCTATTTAGCATTTCTCCCACTTAGTTGCAGTGTCCACTTGCACTTTACCTAGGACTTACACTAAAGCTATTAAAACATGATGCAATTTGGGTTTTAATCTAGTTTATTGAAGATGCTAATTTGGGTTGAAAGGAAGTGACTGGCCCAAGAACATCCTGCTATCTTTCCATGCCTAAGGGAAGACAAGATCTGTGTTCCTCCACTTTAATCCATTACTTTAACAACCATATTACAATGGCTGTTACCAGGTTTAAAACTGTATATTTGAGATTATATAACATATACCCCATTTAACAGTGTTCTGTGAGCTTCTCCTTATGCTACTTTATGCTAGATATCTCCTTAGGCACCTTTACAATATATCAAGTACTGCAAGCAGTCAGTTTATTTCTTTACATTCTTGTTATGTGTGAGGTGTTCTCTCTCCCACTTTTTAAATTTTATTTTGAAATAAAATGCCATAAAATATATATTTGAATTTTCTTTAACCCTACCATCTCAGTAGTTTCCTCACTCCTTTTAAGACCTGCCTCACTGAAATATTTATATTTATACTTTCTTCACAACAGGATTCTTAACATGTAAGAGGTTACTTGGGAGCCATTTGCTTCAAACAGGAAAGCCTTATTGTCCACTTTAGTGTTTGGATGGAGGCCTGTGCAAACAGGAAGACTTAGCAAAGAAAATTGACTAAGAAAATGCAGTTCTAATATTCTTTTTTTGCATCCGTTCCCCATCTCCTAGAAAAGCTCACAGCTTTAATTATGAGTGGAGAATTAATAGCTTTGGGAGAAATAAGTTTCTAAAGTTTTGTTCCTAACCTTTTAACTTTTCGGACATTGAAAAGTAATGTGGGTTCCATATTAAGATTTAAGAACTGATTCTGTACAGACAGCAGACTTGTAAGGAAATAGATTTTCTATTCACACAATGGTCAACCTTGATCCTATCCAGGATTAAAACGAGAACACATTTGCTTCTGCCACTATCACCATCCTTCAAATTCAAAATTAAGAATCAGAATTAAGAATTATATACCTCTATGCTAACTATTTGTTGTATTACTAATAACCTGCCCACACAGAAAACACACAGGGAAAATAAACTCATATACATGTAAAACAATTGATAATTTTGCTGCCAGTTTCAGTACCTGTGCATTTGGTTTTTTTATTTTGCTCAAGAACAGCCCCCGCCCTTTCCACTGTATGTATCTCAGATATTGCTATGAATACCCTCTACATTTGAATGAACTTTCTTCTCCTTCTGTCCCGTAGAAAAGATGTTTCTGCAAGCATTTTGTATTAAACGTTCAAACACAGCAGTTTACAAATGATATTATTTTTAATATTCATATTACTTGGAACTGATTCTTGAATTTTTATTTAATTATAATATCGATGAAATTAAAAGGGATCAGAGACTGTACTATTCATTCTAGCCAAATGAAAGTTAGCTTCCATTTTGTAGCAGTAGAATAAATGGAGAGGGGGAGGGAGGTACTGAACAGTATTGCATTTGCCAGACTAAACTAATGAGGTACTTTTTGTCATTGACTTTAAGCATGCACTCAAGCAAATGGAAAAACTGTTCTAATTTCCAGAAAAGAAAGCTGCCAGAGAAAAAGGATGATAGAGTGGTTGCAATTGTTTGTTAAAATATAACTATCTGTATATGTAATATTATGTATGGAGAGATTTCAGATCTCTTCTGCAAAATGTTTGAATTGATATTAATAGCCCTGTAAGAAAAAGAAGCTTACATTCTTTTAAAAAAAAAGAGAATAAAGGAAGAACTTGAACTGGAAAATTTATTAGAATTCCCATTGGGCTATAATAAAGATTCATTTTACACAATACACAGACTGTTTACAGTGGACAATTTAGTTTCCTTCCAACAATTATGAGTGAAATTGAATCTCAGGAAATGTTACTTTTTCTCCAAAATTAGAAATAACAATAAAGATATCCCTGAAAGTTTATAGAATGGGTGAAGCTGGGGAGGAAAAAGAGGGTGGGGGAAGAACTATTAGCCTTTATTCAAAGAATTTCAAATGGCTTATAAACAAAAGCATAGCTTTGTGCCGTGATTAAAGATTGAACATTTTCCCTGCAGCTCTGTCTGTGTAGCATGGAGATAGGATTATGCTCTGTGTGCAGCGGTGCTGCTGACAAGACTCCAAAGAGCACTTTGTGTGTGAGAGCAATGTGGGCTCATCTTGATTTTGTAAATGGTAATTAAATTTAGCATGAGGTGTTTCTTTGTGAATAATGTAAAGCTTTGGGAGGCACAGCTGTGCTATGTTTACTTTTGCTCCTATAGCAATGATAAATCCTGTCCCTCATTATACAAAAGGAAGGGTGATAGTTATCTGACAGGGCTTGCTAGAAGAAGGAAGTATATGTGTATTCTTTTTTTTTCTTTTCTGTTTGTTCCTTTTTCTGAGAGCAAACGAAAGTGAGCAAGAGTTAAACAGTTAAAACTAATGACAGCCTAACAGATTCATTTCTGTTCTAATTCTGTCATCCATCCATAATAGTAAGCTTAATAATTCACACATGAAAGACTTAACTTAACACAGACTTTCTCTGTATTTTACTATTTTGGATCAGAAAGGGAAAGAGTGGGAGAGATAATTATTTCATTCTGAGAAAAGCTACAGCTGCTTCTTTAGATGTGTCTAAAAGAAACTACAGAGATCTAAACTCTCATATAAAATACATTTATCTTTCAACAAAAGTTATGATTTGGCATACCAGACATAACCTTGCATACATTTACAGGGGTAGGAATAGTGCTTGCTCATCTGTGTATTCTACAGTCATCTATATTTCCCATATAGTCTTCTCAAAAATTTGGGACAGTGTGCTGTTAATGAGAGAACTATTGCAGGATGGGAAAATTGACAGCTCCTCTCTGTTGCCCTATATACAGAAATAATTTATACGTATATAAAAGCCTTTTTAAAAAAGATTCTAAAAAAGATACAGCAGCTTGCACCCTTTGGGAATTTGAGAAGATAAGACTTGGTTGTTCCAGGAAACCTATCGGGACTAAAGTGGATATCTGAAGTGGATATTGCTCTTCTGCAGTTTGTGATGGTATATATTTTTATTGATGCAAAAGGTTTATTAATGATTAAGTATTGTTAATGCATTGTTTTAGTCCCTGTTATGGATGGAGTGTGTATCTCACTTGGAGATTGTTCCAATTGAAGTGGCTGATAAGTAGTAAATAAATTAACAAATGTGCAATCGCATTCACAGGACCTCATATAATTTCTGTAGTAGGGCATTGATAGCTACTCTTACTCTTCGTTTCAATCATTTTTATGTTGCCTTAAAACTTCTGGACCAGTTACCATCCATTATCAGAAGTATGACATTTAAGGAACATAAGAACATAAGAAACAGAAGAGCTATATTTTTGGCAGTCAGGAACATTCTTGAGAGGTGCTTATTTTGTCAAAATATTTGGAATATTTGGTTATCAGATCACTGAATGCCAATTTTAATTTATATTTCAGTACATGTGAAGATATACTTTTTGCATAAATACATGGCCTTGTAAGCAAACCTTATGCAAATTCAAATAATAAAAGGATGTTTTTGCATCTGAGTAGGTGAGAAAATACCACCTGAGCAATTAAATAGCATATCTGAAAAAATAAGCCTGTAGAAAAATATATAATCAGACTCCTGAAATGGCAAGTAATAAGCAATGTATGTACATAGCAGCAATTCCCAACCTGTAGTGATAGAATTGTTGGTTTGGTAGTTTATATGATACTGCAGATTGTCTTTGGTGTAGGTACAAAAATAACATGCACAAGAGAGAAAGAGATGGACGTAAAGAGAAAGATTATTTTTAATAATCATGTAGATGCCATCTGACTAATATGATTTTCCAAAGATTTTAAGGACTACATTGCATAAAGGAAAAAGTTGATTGAGTTGGGAATCATTACTCTAGACATATTTCCACATTGTAATATATAAAGTCAAGAAACTGATCTATGTTATTCAAAATTCATCTTACTCAATTTCTTTCACAATCCTATTTTCAGCATGCATCTCAGGGTGCATTTCTGTAACAGAAAGTTTGTTAAAACTAGATTTATGTAGACTTAATACATCCTGAAAGTGGTTTTGAAATTTAAATGTTCCCGTTTATTAGTAGCTTAAATGTACAATGCACTGTATGTTATCCTGGTTACTATATTGTTATTTGAAATTGCATAATTTGATGGCTGAATAAATACACTACTTTCATGCAGATGTTTGATCACCCAAGACTAGCACTAATGGTGTTACCTAGTTTGGGTAATGAAACATCTCCAAGAAAGCAACCAAGTTCAGAGCGCCAAACTCAAATCTGCACTAAGAATATTCTCCTTTATTGACACTACTTTCAGCATAATAAGCATAAAGTGTATAAGTGAGCAATATTTACAAGTAAATAAGTAAATAAAAGTAAATAAAATGCCCAATATAAGCTCTGCACTTTTTAATCTCAGTTTTAGGCTGGTCAAAACATGTTTAGGTTGGTCAGTCTTGTTTTTCTCTGTTTCTATTTGGGACTCTAAATACATACGGTACTTGTCTTCTCCAATTTAAATGTTTTACAAAGGTACAGTATTAGAATTGTAATTCCCAGTATTGTGCCATTTTTACTGGGAATCAGAAAATAGTCCTATAGCATTTTCCCATTTAAAATCCTTTGTAGTTCTCAAATTTGTGATACATTTGGTAGAAGTTTAGGGATATTTATTCAAACTCTTCCTTATGTTTCTACTAAGAATTGCATATTGGTAAAGCTCTGAAAAGTGAAAGTAAGATTCCAATATTTACTTTTGAAAGTGAAGAACACGTGGCAAGGAACAAACATACATTAACACTATTTTCTGTATGATGCCTTGCATGCTTTGAAGGAAAGCTACTACCGTATTTTTCGGACTATAAGACGCACCAGAGTATAAGACGCACCTTAGTTTGGGGGGAGGAAAACAAGGGGGAAAAAAATCTTACCTCTGCTTCTGCCTCCCAGCAATTTGCCTCCTTGTAGCAAGCAGAAACAGACTGTTTCGGTTTCACTTTCCCAGCACAGCCTAATTAGAACCTGGATCGGCCTTGGAAGATCAGCTGTTTCCGAGTGCAGGGATTGCCATAGCCTATTGGCAATCCCTGCAGTCTGAAACAGCTGATGTTCGGAGCCCGATCAAAATGACCATCAGCTGTTTATGCTAATTAGGCTGTGCTGAAGCTGAAACAGGCAAGGAGGCAAATTGCTGGGGGGTGGGCTTCTACAACATTCGGTGTATAAGACGCACCCAAATTTTCACCCACTTTTGGGGGTGGAAAAAGTGCATCTTATACTCCAAAAAGTACGGTAATTTGTGTTTGTCTGCATCCTATGATGTGAGTCTCTATACAAGTGTAAAATATATGTTAATTGAGAATACTGTTTTGTCAAGTGCTGTCTTCTGAATGGTTTTTATGTTATTAAAAAGTTTTATTGGGAGCCTCTGAAGAGCTTGTTATAAGATGGGAGGCTAGATAAATCTTTTAAATAAATAAATAAAAATGGGTGTTTGTCTATTACAACTCGGCTACCACTGGTAAATATATTATACAATACAATTTTTTTCCTTTCTACCCAAAACACATAGAGCCCTCCTTGAAAGAAGAAAAACACCCATTCCATTTATTTAAGTGTATATTATGATTTAATATAACAGAAGCCAATACGGGAAATAAACAATAGTAAAAAGAAAGGAATAAAAACAGTACAACAAAAAGTGCATACACCTATATGTATTTAGGCATGCATATATTTATATGTTATACTTGAGATCAATAGGAGGGGAGATCATGATAAAAGAAACAATATTGCTCAGCAATTAAAATGACATGGCTAAGACAACTCTCATTCTAATGTATTCATGGAAACAATGCAAATACCAACCACATGGAACTACATGCAGTGATAATTGTTTTTCTTTGTATGAACGGTCATGATTATCTGTGTTCAAAAAAGAGGAAAGTAAAGACCATAATTGTTTTTGTCCATAACAGTCTAAACATAGCCTAAACATTCTTTTCTGTCATTTTGGTTGGTCCTAGTAACATTGTTACACAATTGTGGGTTTTGAATTTGTTTCTCTCTAGTATAGTGAATGAAATTGCTGAGTTTATCATTTATCCATAGCAGGACTTAATGAAATGGGTGAAAGAGTGCTGAGTGCATGAACTGCCCATGAGAAAGTCAATTTCTGGAAAAGACTAAATGATGTTATATTTCTCTTCATGTAGTGCTGGGATCTTATTTTCTTTCTGTTTCTTGATGTTGTTGTCTTCACTTTCCACCTAACATTCTGAGGTTGAGCCCCACTGGTGCTGCTATGGAAGCCTTTTTTTTTCTTTTTTGCAAAATTTCAAAACATTCTGACTTTTTTTTTAACAGCATTTTTAAAAATAAGTGATCCTTAACACAGCTGCAAGTGTAGCCAATGTGTTTAAAAAGGACCCGTCTTTTCCTTGTTCTTTCTTCTGACTAGAGGCTGCCTTTCTGACTATTGCAAGTTCAAAGTATAAAGATACGGGCACTGTGGAATAATACAACAACATGGGTTATTAGCAACAACTCTGTGTCGAGTGTCCTGGTCTGTTTGAAGGACTCTCTATTATATCAGTGCTGCTTCAGTGAGTTTTTCCCCCAGAAGGTAATGTAAGTGAATTCTGTACGGGATGTGAACATGGAGTTAGACTTCATTTTATAAGTGCACTTCCTTTCTTTTATCGATTGACATGAATGTGTTGGTGTTGTTCTACAGTAAGTGCCATGGATTTATTTATTGACTGTAGAACTCTGCTAAATCATCCATTCTCTGTTTGTGGGTCTTTCTGTGCCCGCTACTCCTGTCCGGCACAGTCCCTCTGCAATAAAAGCCACCTTGTGGTAATGCAGGGAAATATTTATAAACAAGTACCCAATCTGTGTTGGTTTGTAAATTTGGTTTCTTAAATTACAGGATAAGAAGAGCAGCACAGACACAATCCATTAAGAAATAACTAGGTGGGTGATTCACTACCATTTGTGTAAATGGCATTAACTCTGAGCTGCCTGCACAATTTATTAATACTTCATGGGAGGAAAAAATTATTTTAATCTCATAATGGATGATGAGCTGTGAAATTGCTTCTGCAGCAGCTGGGCACCCTGGGGGAGGTGCTAGATTCTGCCACATTATGCAAGTTTCCTTTGAGATCTACTACAGTGTGCTAATCAGGCACCATCAAATGCTGAAGGGAAAGCAGTACTGTAGAGTGGAAGTGGGGTACAGAAAGATTGTAATTGTCTTTTCTGCTTCTGGGTAGACAAAAAGGAGCTTGCTTTGCAAATTGTATAAATGCTGCAAAACTGGGATGAATTCAACTGTACATGACATGATGACTTAGTGAAAAGGCTATTATTTCTTTGGAATAATATCTTCCACTGTTATAAATTTTATATGGGATTAATGTATCTGATTTGTTGGAGACAAAATAATAAATTGGGATTAAAGAGGATTGAATTTGCTAGCATATGAGAAGGCATAGTCTTAACTCAGTTTGTCACTGAGAATGATACTGATTTATATGTGGAAATTTTTAAAAATTGCAAAATGGTAGAATTTAGATTTTCTTGGACTCATAATCTGCAGGAAAGGTGTTGGAAGAGCTGCTGTTGAAAATGTTCAACTTTAGTGGCTACTGGATCTAACAGGATTTCTATTCCCTGCAGATCTGTTGAATTTCAACTCCAAAAGTTGAATTCAACTTCAGTTTTTGTTTCTTAAAGTTGTGGTAGATATTAACTCCAGAAAGTGAAATACCACATATTTGAAGACAGTTAAGTAGGGAAACTGTTCTAGGGCATATTTCTGAATATCAGAGCTCATATAACTTTCACATTTTTGAAATGCTATTCTGAATGTTGGTCCCCACAAAACTACAGGCTTTTCTTGTTGATGTTGTTTGGGGGAGGGGTTGTGGATTGATTTTGGACATAGAAGTAGACTTTGTTGGAGTATGTGTAATAGGAATTGAATAAAGAGAATGTAACTGATAGTTCTTTTAATGGATGAATCTCATTGATATTCAGTGCAATTAATCATGTCATTCTGGTTTTGAATTTGAAGAGCTACTTTTTTAGTAGTTCTAATTGTGTTTTGTTGATCATTTCCACAAGTTGTAGCTCAGACAACCTTGTCATTGATTTGTAGAATGACTCAGGCTATATTTTCATCCATTTTGCAGTTTTGGGGGATCATTAGATCATCTGGAGCTGGATCTCATAATAATGTGGGCATGATTGTACTTGGAACTCTCTGCCTTTTAAAACAAAAGTCAAAGATATTGTGAAATCTTGCACCAACAATTAGGTAGTGATTAGGTAATAAATATTTTACCTTATTATTAGGTACCTAAGGTTATTACCCTAGGTAGCTAACAATTGGGTAGTCCAGTGGTTCCCAAACTTTTTCGGGTTGCGGCTCCCTTACCTGCTTCCGGTTTTTTCCGCGGCTCCCTTCAAA
>JAOYMU010000263.1:58216046-58237152 GCA_025802295.1 Psammodynastes pulverulentus
CTGACTCTGTGAACTGCTTAGAGAGGGCTGTAAAAAGCACTGTAAAGCGGTATATAAATCTAAAGTGCTATTGCTATAAACTTCAACCAATACTGTGCAAATACTGTATTGAAGCAATATAATGTATTAAGATTTATAACATAATAATTTAAAAATAAAATGAAAAAAACAATATGGTCAAACATGGTATTTACTTCTTGGGAGACCCAAGTGGTCTATGATCATGAAATAAATTATTTAAGTGTGAAAATGTAGTTGAGACATCTGTACAATTGGATAAAAATTACCTAATATCATCATATGCATGATCTATTTGGAGCCCTTATGATGATAACTAGATGTAGTGGGAGGCTCTTTTTGCCTTCTTTTGCTTTTAAGATCCATTAAAAGAGTTACTGTCTATGTAAAGGTAAAATAGGAGGGAAGATTTAGCTAACCTTTCCCTTCTTCCTTATGATTCTTCTCACTATTGTTCAAAAGGTTGCACATTTTATGGGTTTTTTTTCCTAACCCAGTTTAGCCAGAAAAAAATAATCAAATTTTAGTGTTGGGTCCTGGAGAGAACTGAAGCTTTTCATTCACCTTGCTTTCAAAAAAAATCTCTATTTTGTTTTCTTCTTCCAGTATTTAAAGTTGAACCTCAGGAAAAAAGCATCTCAAAGGGCATGAAAATCTTTGTATATTTTATAACCTCTAGGGTGAAATCAAAACTGTTGAGGGAGATCACCATATGAAACAGGAGGAAATATGGGCAAGTGGCTGATTTAGGCATTCATTTCTGTCTTACTGTCTTACATTTTAAGCCATTTAGGCAAAGGTCAGTATTCCACTAGGTCAGCATTCCACTATGCTTGTACAAGGTCATTATTAGCTTGGCCAAGTTTTTCCAAACTGTAAATTCCCCTTGCTATTGTTTTGTCAATGAAATTATAGAAATGTATTTATTTGTTTACCACAATTTCTACTCTGCTAAATCAATGGACTCTAGATAGTTTTTAATATTCTAAAAATGTCAGTAATGATGAAATTAATTAAAATAGATAGAATAAAAAGAAGACCAATAAAAATTTTCTAAAGATTAGGAGGGGGGAAATAATCTGCAGCTTAGATGGCAAACTTCCACAAGGTTGTCATGAAAATACCTTCTTCACTCCCATCCTTCTAACTTCTCAAAGGGAGACGCTGACATAATTCCTTATCAATCTGAGTGCAACCCACCTCATAGAGGACTCCACAGGAAAAAAGCAAAACGGAATTGGATTTAGCAGACAACCAACACAGTGACTGAAACATTGGTATAAATCTGCTGAAATAGTTCTCACCTTTCAACATTCATACTGCTGCTCCTGTATTAGCTAAACTTTCTAAGTTGTCTTGAAAGACAGTCCAAAGTACATTGCAGTGCAGTAATCTAGTTTGAAGACAATAAGGGTATGAGTTTTTATTTGCAGCTGCACCACACAATACTGAGCAAAGTTTGCCTTGCTATAGAGAGGAAAAGTAAGAAATGGTTTTTTTGCATAGATGGAACATTTCTTTTAACAAGGGAAAGGAACGTGGTACCGTTTTAAGTTCCATGTTCTCTACCGGAAAATATGTTTTTTGATAAGGAAGGATCTACAACATCTTTCCTTCTGGAAAATTACTCCCTCCCAAACTAAGTCTCCTTTTAAAGTTGGCTAAGTGTTTGTTGTTCAATTAGGATAGAGAAGTATTAGAAGCAAGGCAGGGAACTATTTTAAGTCAGGATCCACTCAAAAAGCTCTTGATCTTCCCTGCTTTACTATATAGAAGACAATCTACTCTTCGATGGTTTTTCCAAGTCCAGTTTAACAAGGGTCGTAAGAGAATGCTCCATTCAGATAGCTAGCAAGTCACCAGTAGAGTGAATAAGCAGACATATATTTGATTATAGTCTTATTGTTGATACTGGCTTATAGTTGGTCTGTTTCTCTTTTGTCCCCCTTTTTAAGCAATCCACATCCTCCTTTTTTGACCAGTGATTGTCCTACTTAAACTGGAGTCAGGTTCTTTTTTAATTCAACAAATTAAGCAGATGTTCTAAAATCTTTCCAATACTATTGAAGATACATTCTACTGTCTCTAATATATGCTTGTCCCTCCTTTATTCAAGGAGAATTCTAGTAGCAAAGTTGCATCTGATCAGGTACCTTATCTGAAATTTATGATAGGCCAGATACCATAGGGTTATTTCTGCCTCTTCTTTGAGGTGGTGTTTTTGAGGAAAATCTTTGGACAAACTAGTTTGGCACTTCAGCTATAAAATAGAAGTACAAAATTGAGTCCTTCAAATATAAAAATGATGTGTTTGGCCATACCATATCCTACCAATTCTTCCCTGTAAATAAAGAGCAGAGTGGAGAAACCATTGCGATCTTATTCCAGGTATATTAATAATCATATTAGGAAAATCCAGTGCTGAAAAACATTCAGTCTTCTGGAGAAAACTGCCAATTGCAGTCTAATTTGCTCCAGTAGAATACCAGAAAAATCTCTCCCCCAGACCTTTTTGCCTGTATTTGTGTGTATATATATGCACACATATGTACACCCACAAACACAAAAACCAATATTTTAATACTGATTACATTTTTGCTGTATGATCAGTCAATGATGAGCTATATTTAATGGCATTTGAAATACTAGATCAACTTTTGTGGTCAGAATACATGGTTTTGAAACGTACTTGCAGAGCTTTCCCCTAGATGCTGATTTTTTTTTCTCTCAAGAGTTTTCTACTTTTTCTTTTTGTGTTCTAAAATAAAATGTTTTATATTCATGCAATAAAATACAGAGATCTGCCATTGTTTTTAGACATTTTGGTTTATGGGAACACAATACCTAAAATAACTAACAAAGCCATAAGAAGCATGAAACAAGGATGATGTGACTATGCATAAAATGTGGGGAAGCATTTTTGTATTCTAAATATGTACAGTGAGTATGGTCACTGTACACTCTGTACACTCTGTGTAGTACAGAGGAAAAAAATCAGAAAAAGATTGTTAAACAGAGCAAGCATAAAATCAAAAGGTAATGAGCAACTAAAATACCGTAAACATTCCTGAATAAATATTATTTGAGGGAAAGATTTTCTCTAAAGCCCACTGAAACTTTTGCTTAATTACTACAAAATTATATGATGTGAGTTCAGTCTTCTATTATCTTCATGTTTTGCTTCAGAAAGAATAACAGAACAACAAAAAATAAATTATCCAGAAGAATCAAGACACAAACTTTGAACTAGTAGTTTCATCATTTATTTACAATGCTGTGTTGTTCAGAAGGAAGACCTAACCTAGAAGTTAACCCTAACCCTAAAAAACACGATAAAATAATGTTAAAATATCACAATTAATAATCCAGCAAAAAGAACTGATGGAAAAAGTCTCTGACCCAGATGACTAGTACTCAGTAGAAAACAAGTTGAAAAAACAGGAGAAAAAAACAAACAACAGAATTTCATTGGACCATGTTTTGACAATTTAGTTGAGAGTTTTCTTGTACTAACTGATTTGGATTGTATCTTAATCAACATAGTCTTTGACTGAGATTTCTGATAGTTGTAACCCAAAGCATCAGACAGAGCAATCTTAAGATTTCTGAATGACTTTTGTGGGATTTAAAAAAAAAAACAAGTATTAATTGAACAAAAGGAGAGAACAGATTTTTAATAATTAGATTCTCTTCAGAATCTGGGCAACAACAATCCTGAACAGTATTCCCATCTACAAATATCTACACTGAAAAAAAATTGCAATTCACTTTGTGTCTCTAGTCTAGAACATGGATGAAATCTGATACAATTAAACACTTTCTCCATTTGCTAAAGATTGTAATTCTGTTTCTGACAGCTTTTCTTACCATGTAGGCTGCAGATTTGTCTTTATAATAAAGCATTAATTATATTTGAATAACTCTTTCCCCAGTAATACTACATGTCATAACACTGGATTATAACTGGTCAAAACTTTACATTCACTTTTCTGTATAAGTGTGGCTCTTCCTTCCCCTCCTCCATAGGAGACCTGGCTCAGATGTGGGAATGAAAGAAATAAGGAAAGTGGCAAGGGTATTCAAAGGCTTTGGACAAGAATCTGACCATTAAAATAATCAGTGTCTTAATGGCAAATAATTTAAATAAAAGAAGTGTCTTAACTTAAAGTAGGACCACCTTGTTTATGAGTGCCAATTAGACTTAATTCTCTGGGTTGGAATGCTGTAGAGTATTTCATTGCAGAAAATTATAGAACATTAAGTAGAAAAAGTTTCTGTTGGAGATTTCTGAGGGAGATCTCCTAACCAAAGTATGATCTTTCATTATACCTTCCCTCATGAGCAAATGTTCTGTGAATATAAATTTTAAAAAGTAAAATCAAGGTTTATGAGCAGTAGGTAATGTCATCTGGGGAAATCTGTATAAATTCATAATTAAAATGTTACATAGAGACTGTGAGAAGATTGTGAGGGAAAATCAAATTGTGATAACCACTACATTAATTAAAGCAGGATTTTATTATTAGCTGTCTTGCCTCTTGCTCAGTATTCAACATCATGCAGGGAACAGACTTTGATTAGAGAGGACCACATCATATTTCAGTACTTAGGTCTAGTTGAGCTTGTGTCTGAACCAGTGATTGAGAGCTATAACAATAAGAAGCTTCTACTGTGTGATAAATGCACCCCTACAGAAATAAATTGCTCCCTCTTTAAGTCCTTCCCTACTGCTTCACTCATATTCTTAACAGGATGAGTAGTTGAACCAAAAAAGTGGCTGTTACTTTAAAGAATAAATTAGTTTGACTCTTAACTCAATAATTAAAATGGTTATGGCTATGAGCCTGCAGGGATAATGTACTATTATTATAGTCATTTGTTTCAATTAAATGCTTACTGATTTTACAATACCAGCTGGGCACCTGTGTGAGACAGCTATTACTCTGAACAAGACATCTCAAATTCCACCAGAAATTGTCCCCTCTCCGATGCATTCTACATACAGCTATGACAGTTTCTTAGAAACAAATTGAATGGTAACAAAAATTGTGTGTATATGTATACATCTTTTTTGTCCAATGTAAATTAAGGAATTTGATAAGGGTGGTACATTTCTATTTAAGAAAAATTAATTTCAAACTATATTATGGAGAATCTTCCCTTTGAAATAATTTCACCTTCTCCTGATAGCAATTCAAATAGCATTTTAAGGGAAATCTTTGTACATCCTGTGCCACAATTCCAGGGAGCATATATCAGAATTTCTTTGTAATTTGTTAACATTGTGATATTTGCTCCGGTGAGTTGCTGATTTGAATTGGCTGTAGCTGTTGGTTTACTAAGAAAGCAGAAATATAAAATGGTTGATCAAGCTTGACAGATCAGAATAGTGTTTTTTTTTTTTTCAGAGAGAGAGAGTAGACATTAGTTATTGCTTTAGAAAATCTGTGTCATCTTTTATGCTGTTTGGTTACTTCTGCACCAGTTTGGGAAATAAATCATTCTCCAATGTTCTAGTACTATTATGGTTCTTTTACTCTGAATTTCATACTATTCCAAAGAACGGTGCATCTTTAGTTTTGATAGTTTGAAGATTTTTCATATAAATTCCAGTAGTGGGAAATATCTTTTAAAAAATCCTTGAAATGATACTTGCTACCAGCTGTCACTTTTCACATGCAGATGAGTTATAAGATATGACCCTAAAGCATTTTCCTGGGTAGAGGTTAGGAAGATGCAAAAGACTTTACTTAAGGCCAATCATGCACCTTGAGCAGTATTTGGTACATCAGTCCAGAAGCCAAAAGAGTCAGGGTCAAGGCAATAATATGTATCTATCTTGGTCTACCTAGAACAGCAGTCTCTTCGTCATGTCCATAAAGTCAAATAACTATTTTAAAATTTCTCATTTTTAATTTCTAGAACAATAAATATTGATAGGTATAACCCACATAAACCACAGGTCTTTGGTCCTCATCATTTTTATGAATGTAAAGGAGTGCTGACACCAAAGTGTTTGAGAACCTCTGATCTAGAAGAAATGGCCCTTAGTATTTCAATGCTGATATAGCAGTGTGTGTGTGTGTGTGTGTGTGTGTGTGTGAGAGAGAGAGAGAGAGAGAGAGAGCAGTTGCCACTTAATTATTAACAATTCTTTGTCTTCTGTAGCACATGGTAGTGGCTTAATCATAGTCTAATGCTGAAGTATAATAAAAAAGACAGAATGGTAACAATGTTAATTAGTGTATTGGATAAGGCATATCAGGTGCCCAATCCAAGCCAAGTGTAGTTAGCTGGAATCTTCCTACTGATATTAATGGGGCCAGATTGACTTTATAGTCATTTCTGAAAATTTTCATAATAAATTTTCTGCACAGGTCTCATATCCATAATTACATTCCTGGACTAGTTCTGCTCTGCTGCATAAATAATATGCACTTTAAAGAAAAAATATGATTACATATTTAATGGATAAATGGAGGCGTTGTGGTCTACTGGCTTCATAATAAGAATTTTTTTAAAAAAGAAATCTTAATATAGTATTTGCCCAAGAGACTAATGTAACTGTAGATGGCAATGATCTTTTAGATTTGTTTAAAACTCAACACATTACATTAATATATCTTTCATCTTTCAACAATTATAAAAAATGAATGAAAAATAAGGAGAATGCATTATTTTTCCTTATTAGCTAGCCAATCCTCTTTAACATTTAACATCCTCATGAAACAGATGCAGTCTAAAAAACTCTAAGAAATGTATAATTCTACATGTAATTAGAACTCACCAGAGAAAGTTGACAGTGTAATATTAGTTGCTTTTTTAAAGGATTTCATTGGATGCTAGAAAAGTAGATATGATCATTTGCTTTTTGCTTCTTATAGAATGGTGTAAAGCATTTTAGAACAGTTTCTGCATAACTTATTAAATCAGAAACAAATGCTTTTCCCTGACTGTGATCTAGAAAATGTCCTTTGTATCCTGACCTTTTTTCCAGAAGCTGCAGGAGAAGCACAGCAGTGCAGAGAATAAACAGCTGATTGTGTGGATTTTGACATTTATAATCTCATTTATATAAACGTATAGTTCTCCGATTCTCTATTGGGAGTTTAATCTGGAAGCTAGTTTAGCAACAACCATTGTTTTTGAGATAATTTGAGTTGGCATTAAAATTATTCGCAGTTGTTCATTCTCACATTAAAATCATGGGCTCATGTTGTCATCATTAAGTCATGTGGACAGATTCCTGTGAACAAGTCCTATAAAACAAACCTGCTTGTCATTCAGCTACAGAATTCTACATTCAGCTCTTTGGAGGACAGATAGAAATGGATTGAAAATGTGACGTGTTCTAAAAAGTATATTGAATTCTCTTATTTGTTTAACAGAACTGACAAGAACAGCTCTTACAAAACCTTGCCAGCTTCCCACTCTTAAGCTACCTCCTTGTGTCTTTTGAACATCTGAGCCCTACATGCTGTCTAATGCTGTAGAAAAGCTCTTGATTCCTGACCTGTAGCAGTAAATCTGCTTCTGCATTTGGATTTATTTCTGCTGAAGCCTATAGAGCCCTTCCAGTTCTTCCCTACATTTCTTACTTTATGAGCTGCTAATGGAGTTGGCAGGAGTCCTCTGCTAATGAGAGATTGCACCTCAGTGGGCTTATTGGAAATGAAAATTGTTAATAAATAAAGTCCTGAGTCTTTAAAGTCATGTTAACATTAATCAGATTAATATAAAAAGTGGGAGGGGAGAGTCTGGCAAAAGATTAAGACAGTATTTGATTTCTCTCCTGCTGGTTTCTACTGGGTCTCAGTTGATAGTATCTAAGTATCTGGATTAATTTTATTTCTAAAACAAGTGAAGGAGCAGTTGTATTTCAGTGTTCTGGCCTTTTTATTAACAAGTCCCCCCCCCCTTTTTTTTTAATGTTAGCAGTTATAGCAGAGTGAAAGTGATAAGCCGCTATCTTGTCTCTTATTGAAGGAGAACTAACAATAAAATCTTGTGGGCTTTGTTGGAGGTCACATTTTGTTTTTTTTGATATCGCACAAATAACTTACTCTTTTTGCTTCCCTAATTCACTATTATCGATTTGCATTAACTTTAGTGTTAGGTTCCTTATATAAAATATTTTTAAAAAATGTTATCCTATTTAGGTTTGATATTTTACTAACCTTGCAGTTAGCATGGATGACTAGATATCCCCGATGAAAAGAGCATAAGACGGTGACAATTTGAATATCTGGACCCTTTTGCAAAGCCATACTGGAGTCACCCCTCGAAACTTCTGCTATCATTTTTACAACTGTGCTGGTCCTTCTCCTTTTATGTCCCATGCTGGGAAAGATGAGTGGGAAGGCAACACAGCATTTTGATTCAAGAAACAGGAAAGCAGGATGAGACTGAATACCATCTATAACAGGATCAAACCAACAGTTAACTGGCTCAGCTCCTTGAGATCTACCCAAATCCCAGACCTTGCTTATATCTAGCCTTTAAGAGTAAATTATCTCTGAATGCGAAGAGTCTATGCATAGCTAGAATAATGTGCATAACTAAATTTAACTCCTAAAACAGATAAATATAGATTCAGGTGAAGAGCAGCCTTGTGAAAAGTTTATAATACAACAATGTTCTAGGCCTATCTCAAGAGAGTATAATAAATTTTAATAAATATTTTCCTTCAGTTTTCCAAGTTTCTTTCTATTCTTAGAGTATTAAAAAATTTACAGGTAGCCAAAATAAGTTTCTTTTGAAGAACAGTAAGGCATAATAATAAGCGTAGTAAAATATGATAGAAAAAACCTAATAGTAATAATGTACCAAATATGATTTTGGACATAATTACTGACTACATTGTTATGGGCTTGAAATGCAATAATGAATGAAAACAGTTTCAGCAGACACCAGAACAGGGGTGTCAAACTTGCGGCCCACGGGCCAGATTCATCATGCGCTGGCCATGTCTCCGGTTTAGCGAAGGGGGAAAACTTGTGATACGTAATGTGATGACAACATGATGCCACAAGTTTGACACCCCTGCATTAGAAGTTTTTAAGAGGAATACCAAGAATTTTAAGAAAATAGATTTGAGGAAACCAACAGAATTTAATGGTTTTTGAAATGGCAGATCCATACATAAGCATTACAAAGGAAAAACAGTTTTTAGATAGTAAAGTTATCATAAGGAATATATAAGAGCAAAAAATTATAGATGTTCTTGATGGACTTCAGAAATAAGTTTATGCTGGGTCTGAAAAACAAATTAAGGAGCAACATAAATGAACAAACCAATGAAGATAGGCAAATGTGTCCTTAAAAGTGCAGAGAATAATAGATTGTAGTAATTAGTGGGAAATAATAAGAGATAAATAAAAATAAAGTGCAAAGGGAAAATGTCATGTGTATAGCTAAGTATCCATAAAAATTGAAACAGGTGGGTGGCAGAGCTGTTTACCAGTGGAGATGCGGATTTATGAAGAAAGCTGATGAATTTGGGTTTTGAATGTTGGATTTTTCAGGATTATTCAAATGTGAGAAATAGCAAGCAGATAATGGAAAGAAAGGCTGAACAAAATCAACTTTTCTGGAGACACTTGCTAGAATCCAAAAGCTCTTCTTCAAATGTACTTAGTCCTTAGTGTTTTATCTGTGTTTTCAAAATATTGTAATACTTAAAGTCATGAATTTGGTGAACACATCCAAAAGCATTTAGAAAAAAATTCCTAAGTGACCTTCCAACAAAAAAAGAGAAAGCAGAGGAAGACGTTTCCTTCGTACAAATTTTAAATGAGAGGCTAAATTAACAATTAGAAAACCTAAAGCAAAATCAAAGAAACTTGGGAAAGAAGGGAGTCAAATAAAAGATTGCTCAGTAATTTCAACCAAATCATAATGATCAAGGAGGACAAGGACAGGAATTCTTGAGCTTGGCAATGGGTCAGCTATCAATGATTTGAGAGTAGTCTGAACCAAGACTTGACAATATTTCAGAAGACCTTAAGATAAAAAATTATAAACAGCAAGAAAAAGCATAAGGTCAGAGAATAAAAAGAAAATGGTTCGTAAGTGGAGAGATTTAAAAAAAACAAAGCAAAAGGAAAGCATGAATTGTTAAAACGAAGCAAAAATAAAGTGTGGCCATCTTTTAGATCTGCTGGTACTGTTATTGACAAAATTCCAAGGTTTTGTCCATGCAGACTTGCAATTCTGGATATTACGGTCCCAATATAGGTGGAGGAAACTAGGATGGAGAATATTGAGTTATAAGAAAGTGATAAATTGTTTTTATGGCAGTAAGGAGATATAATGAAGGAGGAGATAGTCACCATGAATACAATGCATGTGGAGAGATTAGATTAGGACAGCAGAGTTTACTACAAAAATCCATGGGGACTAGCTTTATATTCAGTCCAGTTTCCAATCTTTGACAATGGATACCTTCAGTCATTTTAAGGAGATTGTATGAGAAACCAGAAGTACAGTATTCTGAGTATAGAGTAGACACATTCCTAAACCAGCTTGCTTCAGATTGCCTGAAGCTAGCTAGCTACCGTGTTTCCCCAAAAATAAGACTGGGTCTTATATTATTTGGGCCACCAAAAAAGGCACCAGGTCTTATTTTCGGGGAGGTCTTATTTTTCCTCCCAGTACTGACGGGAGCGAGCTGCCCTCACACCTCCTTGCCTAACGGTCTTACCAGCTGCTTGGTCTGTGAAACAGCTGATCTGTGAGTGAGCTGCTGCTGCTGGCTCCAAAAACATGGCTGTTTTTGCAGCCTCAATCTGCAGGCACCGGGAATACAGCTATGCTGAGCTCAGTGCTCTCTTGCTGGCTGTGTGAGGCAGGCATGGGGCTTCCCCTAGTCACCTTTGCTGTCTGCCTCACCAGCAGCAGTTCTGCAGCCACCTCACCTTCCACCTGACCCAGCCAACAGTCAAGCCCCAGCTGCTCCTCAGCAGCCTCCACTACTTTCCACTGGAGCTACCCAATGCAGAGCCGGCAAGAGAGCTGCAGTGCCCACCAGGGCCTGAAGACACCAAGCTCAGTGTGACTGGTAAGCCTGATGCCTGCAGCATCAAATAGATGTGCAGGCCAGTGCTCAGCAGCCCAAAGGCTGCAGCAGGCGAGGCAGCACAGGTAGCATGGCTCCACCAGCGGCTGCTCGCAAAGGGGCCCTGGCAGGGCAGTGGAGTGGGGGGGGGGGGGGGAGAGATGGGATCTGTTGTTAATCACTTCCTATAATGATAGATGTAACTTTATTTTTCTCCTATCTGATGCAAATTCTACCAATAAGATTTTTTTTTCCAAAAGTGTTAACTTCAAATCCTTTGGCCTCGAACAATTTGGAAAGGAGTGAGCTTGGTAGTCTATTCATGAGCATTCCATTTAAGGAAATGTTCCTGTTGAAACATTAACTATTGTAACTGTATTTGCATCAGTTGATATTTTCTCCGTGTAAGCTGAACATTCCAAATTTCAAAAAGAACATGATTTTTTAAAAATTCTTTGATGTAGATTTGATAAAAATGCTAATAATAAAAATGCATTTGAAGCTTCCTGACTTTTTAAAATTGACAGTAGTGGATTTTATCTTCCATTAAAAATACTTTAAAATAAATATTTTAATTGAGAATTGTATAGGATATCCTGCCCTGTAAACAAAATATTTTATTTCTTTCTACCTGCTTTTTCCAACCTCTTAATTTTTTTGTTGTCAGGTTTCCAGTTAGTTTCACATATGAAAAACTATTTTTTTCTGAATTTTAGTATTATTTTAGGAAAACTGAACTGAAAAAAACTTTGTTCTCCTATAGCAATTTATTCATTTGTTCATTCATGTGTTCATTGATTCATTAGTTTGTTCATTTATTGGCTTTCTATGTCCATCTTTCTAATAAAATGACTCTGGGCAGCTTACAATATAATAAAAGTTAAAAAAAACAATTAAAACAGAATGAAATTAAAAACCCAGATGATATGTAGCCTTGAGGAAAGAAGTTTCTCTATCCTGTCAGCAACTCCCAAGGTAATAGGCCCCCATCAGGTCCTCAGGCAAGTGGCAGAGCCAAGTTTTTAGAGTCTTGCCAAAGGCCAGGAGTGTGGGGGCATATCTCACCTGGGATGGGAAAATATTCCATAGGGTGGGAACCATAGCAGAAAAGGCTCTTTTCCTGCCATATGAAATTCTTAGGTTGTCTGGATCTGAAGTAGGCCTTTTCCCCTGGAAAAGTGGGGTTGGTTAATCCCAATAGGTTAAGACAATTCCTGGAATCCTTGCCATAAGTGTTTTAAAGGTAATGACCAACTTGGATTAGACCCAAAAGCAAACTAGCAAACTAGCAAACTAGCAAACAGTGCACTTCTCATTACAGTGGCATCACATGCACCACCCAAGGGCCCCCCAGAACTGTCCGCATCACTGCAATCTGTACCAGTTGTAGTTTCCAAGTACTCTTCAAGGGTAGCTCCTTGTAGAGCATGTTGCAGTCATTCAACTGGGAGATGACCAAGGCATAAGTGACAGTGAATAGGGTCTCATGATCCAGGAAAGGGTACAACTGGTGAACAACGTGAAGTGGTGCTAAGGGGCTCCTAGCCATGACTGTCACCTGCTCTTCTTATAACTATTACTGTAAAATATTGTATATTTTGGGGGGACCCAGATTTGTAGTTTCCATCTGTATATATTTGGCTAATTATTCAAGAATTAATCTCTTCATTGTGGTTTCCATCATATGATAACATTTTATGACTTTCTTTTTTAATCATGAAAATGGGACTATCTTGCTGAAAAATACAGTAAAGTAAGCAAACAAATTTGTATGACCCTATTTTGAAAAGCAAAGTGCAACTAGCACGTCCACTGCATGTTGCAATGAAGTCTCCCCCCTTTTCTCCTTCAAAACTCTGATATTTGGGAGTCAGAATACCCCGTGACCTAGTTCAAAATAACTCTTAATACTGCTGATTAATGTCAGATTAGCACAGGATTATAGTGTTAGCCCATTATAACAGCACTGCTGTAAGGCATATGGCATTTGAATTCAAGGGATGCCTTAATTTGCCAAGGATTACCTGTGGAAGAGTGTTAGCACATGAGAAAATGTTCAGCAATAGGTTAATATAAAAAATATAGTACAGTTTTATCTAAAAATACATTGCTGAATATTCTACAAGGTAAAAGTAAAGGTAACATAGAAGTGTTTGATATGATGGAAACAGTTCCGTTACAAATTAAGGGTATTTTTTTCCCCAGCATGGAACTTTAGTTTTTTCCAAAAGTAATTGAAACCTTGGTAACAACCATGCCCAACTTGTATCATCATATAATTTTGATAAGATAATAAATACAATTTAATTTAAAAGTAATATTCTCCTAACTCAGATCCAGGAGATGGTCCACTCAGATGCTACGTCCTATGAGTCCAACCATCAAGTTCCCCTGATCAATCGACCAGGGATGTTAACCAGTCACATGAGTGCCCTCAGCCAGTCACAGCTGATTTCTCAGATGGGTTTGAGGAGCGGTGTTACACATGGTTCCCCATCACCCCCTGGAAGCAAATCTGCTACACCATCTCCCTCCAGTTCTACTCAGGAAGAGGAGACAGAATCACATTATAAGGTACGTGCAGCCATGCCTGTTTTGACAGACAAAGAGACAGACAGTGGCAGGCAACCTACAATGGCAGAAATAATGAACTGCACCTAGAACAAAGGCATTCAGCCTTTCCAAGAGAGATACATACAAAGAGAGAGAAGAACTTTTTTAAACCCATACGAAAAGAACATTTCTTAGCAAAAGAATTGAAAGAGATATCAGGATTACAAATTATATCAGACATGTTATATTGATGCATATAGAATAATTAATGCAGCGAATTCTGAAAGAGATTTTTCTTCCTAAATATTTTCCATCTTGCTGAAAATGCTATCATTTTGTACTACCCTTTCAGGTTAAGATTCTGAAATAAAAGTATGATTTATCACATACAAGCATTCAATTCCACAGCTGAAAATGTTTTTTGTAGAGGCAAAAAAAAAATCATATTTGGAGAATGAAAATAAAAAAGCATAAATATTCAGCTGGGATTTTAATTAAATAGCTTGCCAGGTCATTATCAGAACGAAACAACAGAAAATGTTTTCACTATTCTTAAACTGAGATAGGAGGGATTATTAAGGCATAATAAATTATAAGTTATTTAAAGCAGATGATTTTGCTTTCTAGTGATAAATATATGCTGAATATGTTGTAAGGATGTAAAGAATGTTTGCATGTTAACATAGCAATTTGTGTGAAGAAATGTGTTTTTATATTGGATGTCTTGCTAAATGAATATTCATATTTATTTTGTCTTTGAAAATAAAGTCTTGCTAAATACATTTACATATTACCCATCATTTTTGTAAAAACACAAGTTGTAGCAGAGTAGCTTTAGCATTTTTTAAAGGATGAAGACTCTACACTGTGAAGGACAGGCAGCCATTTTATGTTTCACCAACTGGAGAATCTTCTCCTGCAGCTCATACCAAAATGACAGCTTGCTAGCCATGAGAACATGACTGGTAGATCTACTGCTTCCAGAGAAGGGGAACGTGAGAGAGGGAGGTGAATCTTCCTTCTCCCTCAAGTGGTCAGTCATCCTGGGCCCAAGTGTTGAGATCTGCACCTCATTAGAGATACTGTAATAGATTAAGGACTGGAGGCAGGCAGCAGTTATTCCTTTCTTTCTGCTATCCTTCTTTTTCCCATGTTTTCTGCCACTCTCTCTCTCTCTTCAGTGCCTGAGCCAAACTGGTTGCTTGCTAACATATTTTGAAATTAAGCTATGTAGCAAATTTTGAAATTAAGCTATGTAGCATACAACATATTTGTATGCTATATGTTTTTCATAGTTGGTGGCATGTGTCAAGTCTTGGCTTGAAATATTGTCTCTATGAAAGATCATAACATGCTGAGCATGAACATGGTTGGAGTAAAACTGGGCTTTGATTGTGTTTGTTGAATAGTATGCAAACTCTGCCAGTATCATCTTTACTGTCGGTGTTCAAAGTAATGCACCCATAGAAAGCAGAACTCTGAGGCAGGCAAATTCCTCAAAGAACAATTTATTGGATACATCATATTGGTGGTGTATAACTGGTGAAAGCTGACTCTGAAAGTTCCCACAGCTTTCACCTAATTAAAAAGTAAATGTTTTCCCTTTCCCCCAAGTCACTGGTCATGCTGTCCAATGCTGGCCGCACTTTGGTTACTTCTCTCCTCCTTTGGCCAGCCACCTATGGGAATGTCCTTGGTTCCCATGAGAAAACTTTATTGTTTCACCTACAAAACCCCATCTAGCGATTTCCTCCCCCTCTCTGTTGTGTGACAACCTGCAGCCTCCAAGATGGCCTCAGACAGGTTCACTTCAGGGTTGACATTTACCATTAGAAGAGAAATGTGTATGTTTCATGATATGATTAAAATAGTTAAGTTGGCCTACGTTATTTCTATCTTATTAAAAATGATGGGAAGGGCAGGTTAATATCTGTGTGCTCCTCTCATGATGATCATAGCATGTGGAAAACAGCAGCTTGGTATATTAGTGTGGTGAGTAATAAAGAGCATAATGAAATGAAATAGAAAGAAAGTAGCTAGAAATTAAGACAAAGGGTAAAATTGAAATAGATTGAATAATGTTGGTATGATGTTGTATAGTGAAATGATGAATAACAGAAGGGAAGGTTTAGGCTTAATTTGAAAAAGCTATACTGTATGTTTGGCAACAGAACTGATGTTATGTAGACTGTTGTGGAATATAGCTGAAAGTAGGAATTCATAAGTTGATGAAGGTTGCATGTTATACAACCAGTTAATGGGAAAAATGGTAAAAGCAGTGATTGGTTTTAGGAAAAATTATGCAACATCCTGAATGAATGTGCTTCAAGGGAAAATTGTTTTGTCAGATGACTTAAATAGAGGGTTGGGAATGAGGCAAAAGAATGCCACTCAGAAACCCAGGAACTGTATTTGTTTAATGTATTGGCTTAGATTTTTCTTTAAAAATACATGATTTTAGTTCATATGTACATATAAGAAATGAAAATATAAATAAAAGCATGTTTGATTAGTTTATGATGAAACACTTAAAGAACTACTTAAAGAAACAAATGTGATAAAAAAAACCTGTGGAATATACTGTATAGTGTGTGTGTGTGTGTGTGTGTGTGTGTGTGTGTGTGTGTGTGAAGAATTGTCTGAAATAGAATGAAAATAATTATGCTAAAATTATGCTGTAGGTGTTAGTATCCAGAAAATAAATGATAAAAAGAAAATAAAAATACTGTAAGAATATTGAATAATTATACACCTATAAATGTGGTATTCCTGGACACATATTAATCTAGTATGGCTGCGTGATTTGTTATATGACAGGATTTGTTACTTATAGAAATAATGAAACATTAAAAAATAAGAAGAGTTAAAGTAAAAAAACCGAGTAAAAAAATGAGTGGTAAATAAATGTGGATTGTGTGATGTATCAAAAGGGACATTGGGTTGGGTTGGTTATATTGAGACAATGAATAAGAATCAAGTTGCAAAAGAACTAAATGAAGGAAGAATGAATGGGCCAAGGGAAGTCCAAGAAAGCCACGGTTGGATGAAATCTGAAAATTATAAAAATACAGTAGTAGAGGTAAGGAGTTTAAAGAACTCAAAGCATTTCTGGGTGGTCTAATTGTATATGGACATGGTAGAACAAATATATGTGCAAGCGTAATAAACAGTGTTTGTGTACACTAAAATTTACCTATATTCACTATTTTCTTATTTGCTATGTTTCTTTGGTCTACTGATTTTTATTTCACTTCTATACTTTGGATAAGGTCTACATTCAAATATTCTAGCTTGAACTCTTCAGAGCAAAGATATCAATAGCTAACATTAGCCTTCCATTTGAGAATAAGGAAGAGAAGAAATTTCAGGAATTGCTTTCTCTCCTTGAAGCTAACTAGATGCTAGCAGTAGTTGAAATCCAGCATAGTCTGCTTAAATGTAAATAGGGATAAGATTTATGATATGTGTATGGGTTCAAGAATATATACATACAGATGTGTATCACAATAATAAATAGGATATTCCAAGGAAGAAAAGTAGTAACATATTTTCCACACAATAATGAAGCATAAAGATATTTCTATGAAACAAAAAAAAATAGTGAAGGTAATTGTATGACTGTGAACCTTTGCCATTGAGAAAGAATAAGAAAAAAAAGATACAGTTGTTTGAATTATGGATTTGGAGATGGTTACAGAGAGTACCATGGACTGCAGGAAGAATCAATCACTAGTGAATTGCTTCATTAAGGTAATAGCCAACTATTAGAAATTCACAGACTTCAGGCATGTGTATAAGTGGATGATAGATGAGAAACAAAAGGAAAACAAAAAACTGTTGGAGAAAGTTGAGAGAGAAGGCGGCAGATAAGGTAGATAAATAGGTTCAAGTAAACTATAGGAGTGTTGTTACTAGGTCAGATCACTTCACACAGGTAATAATTTGTCCATGTGATTACTAGGAATCATTATTACTAGGAATTATCAACTCAGGGACATTTAAGGAAAATAACTATGAGACTGAGCCCTAACTGGCCAGAATTCCCAACCCCACATCTGAAAGTTTTTATGGAAAGCTGCACTAGGTAGATCAAATTCGTAAATCAGATTCACGGGAAGGCTTCTTTTATTGTGATTGGCTACAGTAGCAGAATCTTGGAAATCTGATTGTGCTGTGCCTTCTTCTCCTCCTTATAATTCATTGAATTAGGGGAACATCTGCCTGCGTTGCTTCTGAATGTTTTTTTCATTGTGGATTTTAAAAATGCTTCAGTCCCTTTTGCCTAGATAATGGTTCCTGCTTATCTCCATCAAGGCATCTTCCTTATTCTCAATGTATGTCAGTTAGGAGTATTTCTAGTGTGCAGGAAATTATCAAAAGGGTAGAATTTATCTTATTCATTCTCACAACCCTTTCATATTATAAAAACTAAAATCTGACAAGTAATCTTTTGACTTGACAAAATTTGCAAAAATGCACATTAAGAGTTGACACCTGCCCTATATTACAGGAATACTAATCGGTTTCTCTAGAAACAATATAAATCTCTTTTGATCTTTAGATTTATTATTATATTTTTCACATAGCCTATTTATTCCATTTTTCTGGTGAAAAGATACCCAGAACAATTTATGTATGATCGGCGAAAACAAGACAATTCTTGCGCATACTTTAAAGCACGTAGTAAAAAAGAAAAATGGAATGAGGATGGAAGAAGAAGAAACTTGATTTGTTTCTACTCCAGCTAGTCATAATAAGAGCTATTGTTATTATGAGGAGTTAGAATAGAAAAACATCCAGGGTCCTGATCTCTCAACATAGCTGTTAAATTCTCTGTGTTCATCCCCCGTCCCCATTCCTGTCCCATCCCCTTCCTTTTTTTTTACTACAGCAAATTGGTATTGGCTAATTGTATATATAGTGGAGTTTACAGGCAGAATTCACATGTCTAAATCAGGTTTTATTAACTATGGTTTGTTGATATAAACTATAATGTCTTTATTTTCTCACAACCCTAACTTGTGGGTGAATTCACACATGACAATAAGCAGAGACAAATCAGATCACTTTTATGCCATGCCACTGTCTGCAGAATCTACCTTATAAAGCTCTGATTCTAACATTTTGCATATATTACTTAAATTACCCTTTCATATCGAAAGAAATGTGCTTTACAGAACTGAAAGCCTGTGGCTAAGTTGGCAGAGTAGGATTGTACGTAATCAAGTCCACTTTTAGCCTTGAAAGCCCTGGTTGATGGGCTAATCCAGTGTTGGTGAACCTTTTTGGCACCAAGTGCCAAAACGGGAGTGTGCACATGGGGAGGAGTGCCAGAAACCAGAAGAGCAGCTCCCTGGCGTGCATGCGCTGGAGCATGAGAAATTGGAAAAGCAGCTTCCCGGCGCACGCTGCTCTTCTGGTTTCCGGTGCTCCTGTGAAGACCAGCTGGCTAGCACACATGCACGCGCTGGAACCCAGAAGAGTAACGGCCAAAGGCTGGTGTCCCCGGAGAGATGGCTCTGCATGCTACTTATGGCACATGTGCCATAGGTTCACCATCATAGGGCTAATCTATCTCTCCCAGCCCCCAAATATCCTATCAGATCCTTGTGGGAGGAAACTAAAGAAGGCGGTGTTTTGTGTACCATCTTGATTTCTGGAAAGAAAGGAAGGATATAAACCTAACTGATAGATAAATACTCCAGGATAAATACTGCAAAGCCAAAAATCCATATGTGAATAGAAACCGTTCCCTTCCTGTGAATGATAATAGGAAAAACAAAGTATGCAAATAATAACTTTGCTCATTCATAGTCACTTATTGCAGTTTGTGCGAAGACGCATTAGAAATAATAATGGATGCCACTTTGCAGGAAGTATTCTACTCATTTAAGATGAATACACATTCCTAGAGCCTTGGTGGCGCAGAAGATAGGATGCAGTAATTGTAATTGCAGACTTCTGCTAACAAGCCAGCTGCCTGTAATTTGGCAGATCGAATCTCTCCAGGCTCAAGGTTGACTTAGCCTTCCATTCTTCCGAGGTGGGTAAAATGAGGACCCAAATTGTGGGGGCAATATGCTGATTCTGTGAACCACTTAGAGAGGGCTGTAAAAAGCACTGTAAAGCGGTATATAAATCTTAAGTGCTATTGCTATTGCTATTGCTGTTTCATATCCCAGAAAAACCTTCCCTCCAATATTCAAGAAGAGGGCCACTAAAATTCGGCAGCCCACATTTCTTCGAGGAGCCACGATGGTAGCCACGGCTGTAGAAAACCACGGGAGAAATTCCCAGGCTGCAGGGCAGAACGATTGTTGCACCAATCCTCAATATCAATAATGCTCTAAGGATAATTTGTCTTGCGACGGTAAGCGTGAAGGGGGGAAACAGAAGATCGATAGCGCATTTATATTAAGCAATTTTCTATATAAATCAATAACACATTTATATTTAATAATCTTTTGTATTGGGCAATTTTCTACATATAATGGAACAATAAAATAGTATGGTATCAGATTTGGCATTGGTCTAATATTTAGCTTGCTGAATAGCCTTCTTTATTGATCCTGAAAGCAAGTTGGACACGCTGTTTGGAAACTAAATCCGTTAACTACAGGAAGATGCTCTCCCTGGGGAGGCTACAGATAGTACCCGACTTATAACAGCTCATTTAGTGACCACTAATTACAACCGCATTGGGGGAAAAGGGGGATTTATGACTGTTTTTCACGCAATGGTTGCAGCACAGCCTTCCCCCAGGGTCCCATGATCAAAATTCAGATGCTCAGCAACTGGCTCACATTTACAACAGTCGTCATGTCCCGGGAATCATGTGAGCCCCTTTTCTGACAAGCAAAATTCCACAGGCAAGCCAGATTCGCTTCACAACCCTGTTTTTAAGCAAGAACGGTCGTAAAAATGGGAGAAAACACACTTGACAAGTGTCTTGTTTAGCAACAGAAATTTTGGGCTCAGTTGTGGTCCTAAATCCAGGACTAGCTGTTATGGAATGGCAGTCTTGAAGAGAGGGGAAGAGAGAGTCCGGCTGAACGCGAGGAAAAGACGTCCTAATGATGGTTTGATAGAGAAATGAGTTTCTGAAGGACAGAGAAGTGAGACGTCCTTGGATGGAGGCCTTGAAGGCTGTAGTGATGTTGGATCAACAACCAAGCTCAGAGAGCACCAAGGACCCCATCCTCCTCCTCCTGCCCCCTTCTCCTCCTCTTTTCCCCTCTAGCACTAGTTGGGTCATTAAACATCTGCAAGAAAACAAACCAGCTCAGAGACCACCGTCCTCCTCCTCCTCCTCTTCCTCCTCCAACCCCACTCCCTTCTAGCACTGATGATGCTACCTAGTTGGGTCATGAAGTCTGCAAGAAAACAATCAAGCTCAGAAAGCACCAAGGATCCTACAGTCCTCCTCCTCCTCCTCCTCCTCCTCCTCCTCCTCCTCCTCTCCTCAAAACCCACTCCTTT
>JAOYMU010000263.1:58369229-58382065 GCA_025802295.1 Psammodynastes pulverulentus
AATCAACCTCTTTTGGAGCGCGGCGTCCCTCATCCCGATGATGATCCGATCCCGGATCATCTCTTCGGTATTGCTGACTTCACAGCCCTTTGCGATCCGGCGGCCATCTCATCATATTTTCCAGCAGATCAATTCTAACTGAAGCCACAGAAGGATCAACTTCCTTCACAGAGATCAAGAATTCCACTCTGACATTTTTTAAAAAAATATCTGTGTTGTTATAAAAGAGCAATTTCTATTAATTTTTTATAATGGCTCAACAAGAGACAAGAGATCTGAACTTTACAGAAAGAATTTGCCAAGGTTATAAGGATGGATTAAGTAAATCAACTCCAGTTCTGAATATGAAATTGGTTTTCTTAAAGAAAATTCCTTCTCTCTCTCTCTCTCTCTCTCTCTCTCTCTCTCTCTCTCTTTTTGCATGAAGTGATAAAACTGTAAAAATGCCCTACAGTTTTCTTGGTGGCTGACATGATTTCCCATGCTCTCATAGACTTTTGTGACTGGATTGTATCTGAACATAAACTTTTGTAGGCAAAGTTCATGCACTTATTGGAATTAACTAATTAAATGCCACCAAGTGAATATCAACTCTTCACAACTACAAACATAGATTTGATTGGAAGCCACACGTTATAAGACATGAGGCCAGAGGTATCTCCCTGCAGTATTTTTCTACAAGTACTGCATAGAATAGATTAATACAAGCAGTGATCGAACACATAATGTGAACTAGAAACTAGGATAATGTCATATTTTACACAGGGGCCAAAAGCTAAGGTTGTGATGGCGAACCTATGGCACGCATGCCAGAGGTGGCACGCAGAATCTTCTCTGTGAGCACATGAGCTGTCACCCTAGCTCAGCTCTTCCACACATGTGTAAGTGTACCTCCCACTGCCAGCTGGTCTTTGGGTCTATGCCGTGCATGTGTGGGAGGCTTGGCACATGTGCAGGGTGGGGTGCATGCATGGTGGGGAGGGATGCATGCATGGGGGGACACGCATGTGTGGGGGACGCGCGCGCATTCACAAATGGCTGGGTGTATGTGGGGGGGTGTGTGCTTGGGCACTCGGGTGTCGAAAAGGTTAGCCATCACTGAGCTAAGGTATATTTTCCCTAAGGTAGCTTTTCCATCCACTTCCTTCAATGTAGTCTGGGTTCCTTGTGACCGAAGAAAAATTCAATAGAATTTTTTAAGCCCGCAAAGTGCTTTATTAGTGTCATTGTTTTAATTCCCTCTTCCAAATAAGCAGAAATCCAGTTACGTACCTGGGTATATTGTGATGCTTGAAAACTGACGTGATTTTTTAAAATAGCACAATTTTTTGTTGTTGTTCAGATTCTCTTATTATTCCCTGACTCTAAATTCAAACAGCAAAATTGCCTTAAAAATATTTCTCTGGAATCCTCTGTCAAACTCTATACGAGTCACATTTTATATATTTGAGAGAGATTCTGTTCAATTAAGGAGTATTTCTGACATTTCGTTCAAATTCAGGGACAACTATCAGTGGCGGTTCACAAAAACCAAGATAGCTAAACTCATAATGAAGTTCAGGATCTCTCCCTGATTATTTCAAGTAACAGAAACAGATGCTTTATCTGTCTTTCCCATGTGGAGTGGGAATGGCAATTCCAATCAACCCTCAATCAATGTTTAATGTCTAGGAATAAAAAGAGATGCAGTCCAAAGCACCTGAAAAGCCACATATTGCCTACCATGCTATAACAATACAGATTTCTAAAGATTTATTGATGGTGATGAAATGAGCAAAATTTGCTTGATTATTGTTCTACCTAAAAACTGCAAAGATTGAAGTAGTTTAAAGCAGTCTTCCTTCCAAGTGGCAGCACTGAAGAATTCTGTTGGGAAAAGCTGATGTGAACATTGTCCCACTTGCTATAGGCTTTTACAAAAACATTATACAATAAATTACAGTATGCTGGTTAACAGCCAATGACCTTCATGGCCAAGCAAGGATTTTAAATCCTCAACTCATTATTTCACCAGCTCTCTTTCCTTGGATGGTCAAGTTCCACACTCCAATTTAGCAAGAGGTTATGGGATGACAATTTTCTCCTATAAAAATTCAGATGTATTCTGCAAGAAAATGAGAGCCAATATTTATTTTAAACTAGAAGAAGCTATTATATAATTGCAAATCTGGTAACCATAGTAATAGTAAACTAACCATCTTAAAGTGTGGAGTATTATAAGATGTTCATGTATGTAATGCACAGATTAGAAAACAAGAGTTGCTAAGCAAACACTATAATTGTTTAACATTATAAACAGATTTCTATCGCCTCTGATGAAATGTTGAGTTTTATGCTATAGAAATCCTATCTCAGCCTGTAAAATAGGAACCATTGCATCATTATTCATAGACAGCAATATGGACAAGTAAGTTGAACAAATCTATACTGTATCAGCCAAACAAAAAGAAGATGTGAGTAATAAGATTTCAGAAGGATTGGAGCTTAGAGTCAAGAGGGGTTAGCTGAAGAAAATGGCACTGCAAACTGTTTCTTAAACATGGAAGAGATCCAAATCTTTTAAAATCATATCTATTTGGCTTTAACCAGATTCAATAAACAGACATTTCTATATTGAGATTTTAAGCTAGGGGTGTGGTAAGGATGTTGATTCCTTGTAAGAAGATTCACATCAAAAACACTCTACTAGATTCAGACTTCAGGAACTTGCCACCACCTTCTCCTTCCCTTTTATTTTGAGACACATCGAGTAATTTGACACGTTATTGCACTGAAAACTGTCCCCAATTTTAGGAGGAGCATCTATTTTTCCTAGGGCTGAAATTATAAACCTCAGGATTTCTACTGAGAAAATAATACTGTTCATGTCGGATTCTACAAGAAATGTTGATACTTGTAGATCCAGTCTCAACTCCATAAAGAAAAGAAGTTCCACCATCTTTCTGAAACAACAGCCACTTTCTTATTTTTCAGTTTCGTGGCATTAAGGAGAAAGAGGAGGCAGTAAAGATTATTTCTATCAAGTTTTCATGACTGTACAAACCAAGCTTTTGGAAAAACTTGGATATGTCTTCATGATTTTTTTCAAGTTATTCAAGTATTAAAGCAAATGGATTGCATAATACAAATATGAATGGAAGGGCAAGTCCAGTATATTTATAATTATCCAGGTATTTGGGTACACAGGTATTTGGGTACACAGGAGAAGTGTGGGAAATATTAGATTTTCTCCCCAGATAAGTGTAATTATTTGTAATAGCTTACCATTTCCCAAAATGATAGATAAATTTCACCAGACACAACCTTCTGCATGACAGAAGTAGCTAATCCATACTTCCCCTACCACCCCATCACCCAAATAATAGGAGTTAATAAACCCAAGTCTCTAATATGTTTCCAGTAATCAGTTACATATATTCTTATCAAGTAGTTCTGGTAATTTCCAAATATCTAGAATCAATAAAACTGGTTCGAGGATGACAGAACCAGCACATTGCTTTTGATGTATACTCCCCATGGTATGCTTGCTTATTCTCTTGTAATCCCTTTCTCTCCTATCTTTCTGCTCTGCAAGAGGGAGGGGAAAAAACTACAGATCAGGCATAGGTCTAGGTATATTATACTGATTGTAATGGTGGTCATGTGACTGAAGAACATTGCAAAGATAAAAAAAAGTAGGCATTGGCTGGAAAGCTTTTTTTCAGTTTTTGTAACTTTGAAAAGTTACTAAACAGGTCAGTCAGTAAATGAGAACTACTTATACAAAGATGTCAAATTCTTTCAGTTGACAAGCAATAGGCTATCAGTTTCTTGGGATATACAGGTAGGGGGAAAAGTCTTAGGACTAGTGCCATGATGGCAAACCTATGGTACACGTGCCAGAGGTGGAACACAGTGCCCTCTCTAATAGCATGCGAACCATCGCCCCAGTTCACCTCCACCAGCCAGCTGGTCTGCGAGCACACCTCCCACTGACTAGCTGGTCTTTGGGTCTCTGCTGCGCATGCGTGGGGGGCAGGGCGCGTGCAGGGGGCTGCACATGCATGTGCAGGGGTGGGGCATGTGCGGGGACTGCATATGCACATATGAGGCACACATGTCCATTGCATTTGGGGAGTTTGGGTGTGCACTCAAATGTGCACGCTTTGGGCACTTGGTCCAAAAAAGGTTAGCCATCACTGGACTAGTGTATATAAGCTCACAGTTGTTAATTTTCTGTTAATTATTGCTTTTCTAGTATCTGTAATAAAATTATGTGTAATTTTATCTGTAATAAAATTAGAGTTCTATCCCTGAATTTCTGACCGCTAGTCTTTTGAGTTTGAGCAACTGAGGGTTGACTAGAAGCCAATGAGCTGTGCTAGACTAGAACAGTGTGCACTGTCACAGAATGCAACTATGGGATGTGATCTTAATTACTACAGCCAAAAAAAGAAAGGTTTCTGCTGCAGCCAGGTGACTCTTCAGCTAAATTTGGTGTTCCATATATAACAAAAGCTACCGTTCAAGTTGACTTAAGAATAAGAACAAAGCTATAGTCATTCTTTCTCTTGCCTAGATGTTGAGTTGGCGTATTTTGTTTCCACTGAGAACGAGAGATCCCAGATCACATCTGCAATTAAACTATTACAGGAGATTGAAACATACATTTCTAGGAAAGAGCAGATGGGTGATATTTGTTTGTTTAGCTATTTCATTATATTTATTACCATACTCCAGAAACATTCTTGGTGGTTTACAATATAACCAGATAAAATCATGGGGAGTTCCATGAAGAATTATTGCCTTGACTGCCTTTCTTAGCATTATAAGAGAGGCATCCATCCAGATTTCCAGCGGTAGGGAGCTGTTCCACAGAGAAGAAGCAACAATAGAAAAAAATTGTCTTCTATCTATTGTAATTCTGTCTGAATTACATGCATTGAGAAGGGAAGAACCCTCAGAATCCCAACATGAGATAGGTGGACCAGACAGATGGTTCTGCTTGAAGGAGAAGGTGCTGGAGGTGTGCAGGTATTGAGCCCAAACGACCTTTAACATAGGTTAAAACCCACCTCTTGACTTTACCTACTGGAAGTTAATGCATTTCTGTAGAATCAGTGTTAAATAGTTGCAATGGCTGTCACCCACTAAAAGGCTGGCCAGTCCTTCCTTATCAATCGTAGCTAGCTTCCAATGGTAGATCCATGTAGAGTGCATTATAGCAGGCTATTCCTGAACTGATGAGCATCTGAGTTATATTGCCGTATTCAAAGATCAATACAACCAGTTTACAAATACAAAGGGAGATAAGATTTATCCATCTAGGGTTACACAACATTTTGCATTCAAAAGGGGAAAAAGTGTCATGGGTTGTGCAGGGGCATTTATGTAGCATCAGTCTGCAATTCCTTAGATCCAATATATCTTTTACCAGATTGAACTGTAGCTGCATCGTCTTTGTGTGATCCAATGAAAAGATGCATCTGCTTTAAGACACTGCAGATGGGAGTTATCTGAGCTCCCTCCCCCTACCTCCACAATATTCTGAAGCGTTCTTCAAATCCAAAACACAGCACAGTTTTTGAAGTTGCTAATAACTGCCTGTACCAACTATTTCTAAGAAAAGCTGGGTGCTCTTAATTGTATTCAGATTGCAACTGAATTGATACATAAACTGAAAAATACACAGCAATAATCAAACAAGCAATTACAATGCAGTGTAGGATCTTACAGTTTTGATTGCCTTGATTGGGACTGGATAGACTGGATTTGACCAGAATATCTGTGATATTTTAAACTGCAGAGCTCTTATCTCTGTAATCATCTTGCTTTACTATTCCTCATACATCTTTATCAATAATTAAAGGATCCGAGGATCTTTGCTTCTTCTAATTTGCAGTAAAGGAAGCTAGGAATAATATTAACATTAGAACGGAGCACAAAATGACCTTATGAAGTTCATACCAATTTGACCTTATCAAACTCATAGAAAGAACTGATTGGATGGTTTTTTATTTGCAACTAAGTAAGTGTAGAACACCATACTTTAATTGTGAGAATTTCAGTGACATTTTCCCACCTCTCTTTGAAAAGTTTTCTAAAACATTATCTTTCATCCAACTGAATGAGAACCATGGAGGGGGCAACAATCACCACCTGATGTTAATATATATATATAGCGGTGTTCCTCAGCTTATGACCATTCATTTAGTGACTGTTCAAAGTTACAATGGCACCCAAAAAAGTAACTTATGACCATTTTTATGATCTTTGTAACAGCCTCATGATCGTGTGGTCAAAATTTGGATGCTTGGCAACTGGTTCATACTTCGGACCATTGCTGTGTCCTAAGATCATGTGATCCCATTTTGCAACTTTCTGACCAGTAACATCATTGGGGAAGCCAGATTCACTCAACAACCAGGTCATTAACTTATCGACTGCAGTGATTCACTTAACAACTGTGGCAAGGTCGTAAAATGGGGCAAAACTCACTTAACAAAGGTCCCCCTTAACGACAGAAATGTTGGCCTCAATTGTGGCCGTAAGTCGAGGACCACCTGTACTGCACAGAAATAATGCAAAGTGGAAAATCCTGTTAGTGATCGTTGGTCATGGTAAGCAGAGCATAACACTGGGTGATGTCATAAATGGAAGGGGAGAAGGGCTCAGCATCTTTCAACCACCTTAGAATGGTCTGCTTACCTTCCAGTACCACTTCCTTGCCAGTCTTCTTCAGAGCTTGTACTGCTTCATCATGTGAGGCATCAGACAGGTCACCACCGTTGACGGAAAGGATAGCGTCCCCTACAAACAGCGCTTCCGTCTGGTCTGCAGCCAGCCCTTTAAATATCTTGGATATTAGGATGGGCATTTTATTTTCCCGACCACCTGGAAATAAAACCCAGTAAAAGCCACTAAAGAAGATGTCATACAAAGATATGGGGAAAAAAACAACCCAGAAGTTTTAACCTTCCCTGATATTTTTTGTACCTTCTTTTTTGTGTTTTTTTGTTTTATTTTTTGCAATAGTGGTAATTAAGGATAGACTCAGTTACATTTCCAGAGCATTTCTGGAGTTGTTACAGGGGGAAAAGATATCCGAACAAGAGCAGTTTTTATAGAATGACCCAGCTGTGAAAATAAAGATAAGTGCAAAGCAACATTTTTTTCAGATGAAGTAATTATAAAAAATAAATGTTGTCCTGAGTAATGCATAAAAATACTTATCCACATTCCAGATACAATACTGTACTATAGATAAGATTTTACATGCTTTACTTGAGAAATGTTGTATTTTAAGCTTTGAAAGATATTTTATTATATTTTGATTGATTGATTTTAATCTTATACTATATCACATGTACATATTGTGGGATTAGACATATCTGTATTAGATTTTGTTTTATTGTTTTATTTCTTGTTTATTGTTGAAAAAAGACTTTATTTACATCACTTTATTTACATTCCTTCCAGGACTTTGGCATTCAACTATGTTTTTCTAGAACCCAACATACTGAATTTAAAACAGAAGTTTTATGCGGTAGGTTTTACACACAAAAATCATCTTTCAAATGCATTTTAAGCCTAAATATAATGAGTTTAAGACCCAGCTCTCTGGAAAAAGCTCTAATGCTGGGAAAGGTAGAAGGAAAGAGAAGAAGTTGAGGAACAAAGTGGATGGACCCAGTTACAATGATGATGAGTCTACAGTTGGGAGATTTGAAGGACCAAGTTAGGAATAGGTCATCATGGAGAAACTCTATCCATGTAGTTACTAGGAGTGAAAAACAATGTGATGTCACATAATCAATTATCAATAATGAGTCTAAATATAGTTGCCCATCTTGATTTCTGCAGTGGCTGAACAATCAAACCAAACCCAATAATTCAGAATATATTGCCTTGTCTTTTTGTTTTTTTAGAAAAAGCAAAAACAAAACTTTTCCCACAGAGAAGCATAGTTCTAAACCCAAGTAGGGTTTTAAAGGACAAGACTGATCTAAAAATATTAGATAACAGCACGTCTGAAATTTCTATGTAAATATACTATTTTTAGCTCTTACCTGAAAGTGCCTTCATAATGAAGAGAATATGTCTGAATATTTAATATTCCTCTAACTAGAAAGTCCAAATTAGTTGTTTTCATTAACTGATTCTATCTGCACAATCTTTAAATCCTGGAATGTCACTGATAAGATTACACAAAGAAGACGCAAGATTAGATGCTCCCGCACCCCCAAATCCTCATAGCACCTTCAGGACTAGGAAATTTATTGCAATGCAAGTATTTATGGACTGAAGCCAGATTCTCTAGCTGTACAAGACAGAAAAAGGCTGACTCCTTCACTTTCCATTCATACTTACCAACCAGGCTGAGTATTATTTATAGATGTAGTGATAACTTTGTTTTCTACAGTTCCCATGACGCTTGCATGCAAATGAAAAACCCTTTTCTCCACAAGATGTGCTGTCCCTTCTCAATTTGAAGGTCAAAGATAACATGGCATCAGAATGCTTTACAAAGCATTATTTGAGAAGATCTGATTCTCCCCAGTTAGTCTACTATACTACCTGTTACCCATAGACAAGGCCCTCTGTCTTTTACATCTGTGCAAGTCTCATGGAGAAATGTGTTGCCTTTTGTATTTCTGACCCTTTCCATTTAAATGAAAGAAACATTCATTGGATATTTGATTTTACCCTCTTCTGCTTTCTAGACCACATGAGCAGTCACAAGAAATAAGAACACAATAAGAACACAAGTGCCATGCTAGAGACTAATGAAGTGTGACCTTCTCTTCTCCCAGGATAGCAAAAAGCTCTTCCAAGCAACAGTTTTGAAAAGTGGTATCTAAAGCATGAGACCAGCCTTCTCTAAACCGATTGCTCTGCAAATGTATTGGTCTATTACTGTTATAATTCTCAGTTGGCGCAGCCAAACCTATCTGATACATATGATAACTTCAGAGGTTTTAGCATGTCCAATTTTGAAGGCATCACACACGCACACACGCACACACACACACACAGAGAGAGAGAGAGAGAGAGAGAGAGAGAGAGAGAGAGAGAGAGAGAGAGAAGTCTCAGGGCTTTTTTGAGATCCTCTTTCATCCTTTCAGCAATGTAAAGCTATATAGTTACCCAGAAGCCAGTCATACTGAATTTAAAGGAATATATTTCCAGGCAAGTATATGTAAGTTCGTAATTTAAATCTCTATTAAGGATACTTACCATTTCTTTGTTCTTATAATTCATCTGCAATTAATTAGACAATTTGTATTTTTTCTTAGTTGTGCAAAATAAAATGTTCTTAGTAATTTTAGTATGTAGTCCTGTGTATTCTTAACTGGATATAGGCATATATAGGACTTGCATTGTTAATACTGTTCCACCCTAAAAAGTTCTTCCTATATTTAAGAAGCTCCTGCATAGCTTTGAACTTGATGTCAGAGCAAACATTGCAAATGGAGCAATATACACACATGCACTATGAATTTACATATTCATAAGAGGCAGTAGTAACAGCAATCGCAACTGTAGCCTATGGATCCAGAATCTGGGGGAATGTAGGTGGCCACACCTGACTACCTGTAAACAGCAAGCAGCCCTGGATTTTCACAGTGCAGCACTGAAACAGAATCTTGGTTCTTGCATTGCGCTAATTTATGGTATGCCCAGCTCTTGCTTATTGAATAAAATATGATATGCTGGATTCACACAGCATGTTAAGCCACAAGCTACCTGCTTTACCATAATGCACAAGTCCAGCCAGAAAATTCAGTCTGAAAACCTTCATCTTAAAAATCATTATGTTTTTTTTAAAAAATGGAACCTAAACATCCTGCAGAACAAAATTTACATAAATTTCAAGAATTACAATTATATAAAGTATAATTTTTAAATAAAACTTAAGACAAAGCCCATTAAGATGAGGTAGCTTTATTTATCCAGTAGAAGAGAGGAGAGGGAGGGAGGAGGAGAGGAAGATGGAGAGAGTGGAGAGAGAGGGAGAGAGAGAGAGGGAGAGAGAGTCTACATCATCTATTCTTCCATGGGATTTTTGCATAGTTTCTCAGACTGGATTTTTAGCCTGCACTTTGTAGATGTCTAAGATCAAGCTAAGAGAAGAATGCAGCATTCTTTCCAAGTTATGACTTTCAAACTTTAATACAGTTCCAGTTCCTTAGGGGCGGATGAGCTCGACTGCAATTAATAAATTCCTTAATTTCGTGTCAGTTTCAGTTGAGACTTTGCTCCTCTCCGTTTCCCCATCCTCTGGACTTTCCTGCTCACCTTTTCCCCATCCTCTTTTCTTAAGGCAGGAGGAATGAAGAAACCGATTCTAAAGGTCATTTACTGCATGAAACCAAAAGCGGCTAATAAAAGGCGGTAGCAGAACTCTTTAACTCTGGAGAGATTCCCGGTCCCGCTACAGGAAGGCAACACTAGATCTCGGGTGCCCAAAAATAGCCAACCCCTAGTCCGGGGGACGAGGCAGACAGCTGTACTGTACTAGGAGGGGAATCCAGTACTGTAGCTTGGGCCACAACTATTTGGCGTGTCAAGCGAGAAGCGGCAGGTTGAAAGCAGGGTCGCGAGCGGGGTCGGCGGAAGAAAAGCAAAAGTGTGATTTTTAAAAAGTTGCTAGGGAGAACAATGGAGGCGAAGGAACAGCCTTCCCGACCCGTCTCGCCCTCCCGCTTACCTTTGATACTGATGCCGAGCCCCCCCACGTCCTGCTTGACGATCCGCACCGTGCGCTTGATGTTGGTTAGCGAGTCCGGGACTGGGGCGCACGCCTCGGCACCGTTCAGCTGCACGGGGCTGGGCGGTGGCTGCAGCTGCTCCTCGGAGCCCTTAGCGCTGGGGACGACGCTCAAGAAGTCCTCGGAAAGAGTCACCAAGACGCGCAGCCACTGCTCGCCCGGTGCTCGCAGCTCCAGCAAGCCGCTCTTGGGCGCTCTCCGGCCGGCCGCCATCTTCAGCGCATTCCTCGGATAGCCGCCCTCGCCGCCTCCGCCGCCGCTTCAACGCCTCCTCCCGCTTGCTTGTAATCGGGACGTGCGTACGGCGAAGAGCTACCGAATCGACCCGACGGCCAGCCGAGCGCCGAGTAAACTAGCCGTCCCCGGCAGCGCTTCCCCGCCCAGGGAGACGCCCCTGGACCCTCCTCTCCTACCCCGGGAGGGGACTCTCCGGCACGGGAGGCGCTCGGGAGCCGTGCGTGACGTCCCGTCTGGCCAAATACCCCAGGTTCGTTTGAGGGGAAGCGTGGTTGCTTCCCTGGCCGGGCAGAAGGGCAGCGCGAGCGGTGGGCCTCGCCCTCATCTCCTCATAGATCGTCAGAGCCCCGTCCACGCATTTGGTCGCCGTCGTCTTCAGCTGCCATTGCCAGCCGTACCGTCACGTTTCGCCTCAGAAAACCTGGGATGCCACTTTTTTATTATTTTATTTTAGAGTCAGGAATCCATTATTAGGGCAGGCCAAAGTTTAACGGGTGAAGTTTCTGTGCCAATGAATTTCCACAGTAATGGGGAGGTGCTTTCAGTATACTCCTTTCCACAACATAACTTTTCACTTTCTGCTCTTTATTACCAGTCAGGGACACCATTTTCCTTTTTATTTAAACTTAGAGAAGAGCTTGAACAGAATCCCAAAAAAGAACACAATTGAGCCTGGCATTTTGATGTAGATATGGCTTTTTCAAATTGGGAAAGGATTAACTTGCTGCATCAATTTCCTTCGTTGGGAAAATCTTGCAAACCACAGTTGGAAAACTTGTTGAAGTAGTATTGTAGTATTCCACAATGCTGATGATCAGTAGTGACTTTCGGTACCTGGCTAATAGCAGTTCAGGCTGAATTCCAGTGGTATTAATATTTAAAATGTGAATAACTTTGGGACAGATGATGTAATAGAACTCAGACTTTTCAGTTTGAGAAGCAGCATTTCCTGATTTTGACTTGAGTCTAAAATATTAGAAGCAAATTGAAACTTGAAACAAAATAGAACATGGTTGCTATTTTATGTTGATTCTGCTTCACCTTCTCTTGAATGTTGTGTTGCCTGTGTGTACACAGTGAACAGCACTGCAGCATTGTCCTATTACAATATAGAGTTTCTCCCTCCACCCGTATTCTTTTTTTAGATGTACTACTTGCGAAGAACACCCTTTCAAGACTGTCCAGATTAAAATGGGTACACTTGCTTTATATTTGTAACCATAAAAGTAACTCTTCTCCTGAGCCACAATTAGCAAATGTCAAGAGCAGCCTCCTTCCATGACTGGCATAACCTGAAGAATTTCTGAACTTTAACATGTACTTCTGTTACCATTTATATAACAGAGACTGGAGAAAGAATGTAAAAAATAATACACCTTGAATGCTTGTGAAGTGCAGTGATGGGGAGATCTGAGTTCACATCAATACAGTTAGTGTTAACTAGTTGGGTAACGAAACAACTACAAGCAAGCAGCCAAGTTCAGAGAATCCTAGGAACTTCAACCCTAAGCTACAAGTATTCTCTTCTGTTGGAATCTGTATTATGCAAGGTTGAACAAAAGACAAAGGACAAAGATCTGAGGACAAAGATTGGAGACAAGGGAACAGGGATCTCCAACCTTTTGGACCTCAGGGACTACCAAATTCATAATTTTAAATCCCGTGGACTACTAATATGAATCCAATGCGCTGCTTGCTGAAGTGCCTGGTCTCCCAGTGTCAGGATGGGGTCCTTCAGGCACTTAGCTGCCTTTTCTGCAACCTTAAACAGTCAAAGAGCCATTTGGACCCATTTCCCACAGAAAACAAAACACTGGGATCTCTCATCTCTCTCTGTATCTCTCTCTT
>JAOYMU010000263.1:58415014-58428330 GCA_025802295.1 Psammodynastes pulverulentus
CATAGCTGGCTGGGGAATTCTGGGAGTTGAAGTCCACAAGTCTTAAAGTTGACAAGTTTGGACATCCCTGTTCTAGACCAACCCCATGCCCAAGGCAGAGGACCTTATTTTACCTGACTTGTTTGAAATATTTGAGGTACAGAAAGCATTATTTCCAGGATTAATTATAGTCCAAATTGGACCTGCAATTTACAGATATTTGTAGAAGATGCACATCTTGAATCAAGTTAATAACATCAGCATTAATTATGGGGAAGAAATAGAAATCTTGAATGTCTGGGGTCAAACAAAGTACTGTAGAATGTTTAGGACCCATTGCATCTCATAAGATATTTGAAAAAGCACAAATTTTTATAGGGTGTTTTTCCCCCCTCTTTGCTTATAATTCCAGAAATCTTTACATGATATCTAGGGTCTCTGTTTCTGAAAAGTTATCTGCTGTCCGTTTTACCCCAGTAACTAATCCTTTCTGTGTGATAACTTAGTGAGGTCTGTAGCAATGAACTACTGCATGATGCCACAGGTAAGGGATTATGACTTCAGAAGTAAAAATTATAGGCCTGGAAAAGAGTCTGCTTTTGCTACAAATGTCTTTGTATATAATGAATGTAGAAAATGGGAATGTAAAAACTGACAGGTAAGGAAACAATGTGAATCCATTATGCAGAGAGTTATAAACTGTGCAGCTATGCAATATCTTCCACCATATCACTGATTTAAATGGATGGGGAAAGTATACTCAAAGGATATTTTTAAAAACACAAAAAAGGTATTTTGAATTGCTGTTAAAAATACAAGATACATTAGTATGAGAATAAATTTACTCTGAACAGTGAATATGTTTTAAAGAAATCACCAAGCAATCCTCTGGCATAGAATGTAGAAGCCAACTACCAGCCTGGCCCATCTTAACTGCTGGTCTGAAAGCATTTTCCCCAAAACCCTACCACATGTCCTCCAGCTGGAGCACATACAACAATGAGTATCTCAGCTGTCGTCTTCCTAAAAGAGACAAGATCCTGGATTCCACACCAGTTGGAATGCTTGCCAGGGCAGCTCCCCTTTAGACAACCTGCACTCCTGTGAAGAAGGACAATGTGCCATAGCTCAGGTGGCCTCAGATGCCCAGAATAAAGTAGATCTGCCCTTGCAAAGATAAGGCAAAAGGTGTGGGATAGCTGTTACTATGAAGAGACAAAAGAAACCATTTGGCTGCTCACTTCATCCTTTGAGCTTGGTCCTGAACACAGTTGTCTTTTCTTCCAGAAGACGACTACTATCTTCTTTCTCTCATCTTCTGCAAAGAAAAGTGCATGATATCAAAGGTCAGAGCTTTTGCTGAAGAAGGGCCTATAAAAACTCTGTCTCCTTGGGCCATTCAGTCATATAGATAGATTCAATACTCCAACCTGCTCTAGACTTAAATTTAACTTGTAATTTCTCTATTTTCAGAGTGACTTGCCATAACTTTATAAATAGTCTTCTCTTGCGCTAGAACCATTAAAGGCATTCTTTCAAGCATTGTTTTGTTTCTTCTCTTATTGTTTTGATATTGTTTCAAGCAACATGTCCATGTTTCCTCTTCTTAAATCTTCAAATGATTCCAAACTTGGAAATTAAAAAATAGAATACAGTTTCAGATCCAACATTTTGCTTTGATGTAACTGACTCTATCTTTGTTGATTGGTAATGTTGTCTACAAAAAATATACTTAGGCTTTGGTCTGATCCTGTGATTCTCATTTTTTTCTTGTGAAAAGGGGAGGGAATGCTACTTCTTTGTATTTTCTTTTCTTTTCTTTTTTCCTTTCTTGCATTTTTAGATTTTCTTTCATTTCTTTTCTTTTTTCTACTTTAGATTAATTTGCATTGATTTTAATTTTATTTTCCAAAATATTTAGTAACAATTATATAAACTGGAACTGAACAGATAACAGGGTATTAAGCCATGTAAAGGAGCAAATGTGAACACCATAAAGATGATGACAAATAACCTGAGGAAGAAACATTCAGTGACTTTGAGTAAGTTGTGTTCTTCAACCCAAATGAGTGTATAGTTTATTGTGGGGATAAGCAGAGGGAAGAACATCATGTTTACCACCATGAGCAAGAATAGTCATGATGTACTCCTGATTAAATTATTATTTAAAATACACATGTGTACAATCTGTATTTTCTATTTTTGGTGATGCATGTATTTATATAGATAAGCATGTTTGTGGAAGGATATTTCTTTTATCTAATTCCTAGTTTGCAATATCCTTGTTTCCAATGCCACATGGTACAATAAATAACTCATCTAGTTGCCCAGCCAACACTATAGATGACCCAGCCATTTCAGACATTTAATTAAGGTCTCCACAATTTGTATGGGGAAAATAAATACAGCCTGTACTGCAACTGCTTTTCTGATTATTTTTGTCATATTATTCCAAAGTGAGAAGGAATAACTTCTTATCACAAGAACAATTTGTACATCAAAAAATAGATTCTAGTTGTAGGTGGATTCTGAAGACTGCTGTGCCTGCAGCGGGCATTTCTTCAACATCTCTCTCTTCCTGAAATCTATACACACGCCTGGTCTCTTGACCTTCAGGAGACATAGCTAATTAGCCTCCTTTAAATGTGGAGTGAGGGATGCAGTGGCTCAGTGGCTAAGACACTGAGCTTGTCGATCGAAAGGTCGGCAGTTCAGTAGTTCAAATCCCTAGTGCTGTGTAATGGGGTGAGCTCCTGTTACTTGCCCCAGATTCTGCCATCTTAGAAGTTCAAAAGCACGTAAAAAGTGCAAGTAGAAAAATAGGGTCCACCTTTGGTGGGAAGGTAGAGTCGGGAACGACTAACATATATGTGTGAGCGGAACCTTTACCTTTACCTTAAATGTGGAGCACTTTAGTTATTTAGATCAGGGGTCTCCAACCTTGGCAACTTTAAGACTTGTGGACTTCAACTCCGAGAATTCCTCAGCCAGCAAATTTAGATGACTTCCATGTTGCATTTGTAATTTTCCAGAGTAAGGCAATTATTATTTTTTTGCAAAAACTCAATCTGTAATTTTTGTGATTATGAACCAGTATTTATTTTAGGTGTTTTCTAAACAGGAATACAACAACCACTCTTAATCTTCAAATTCATACCTATCATCTTCTGCACACTGGGTCCAATTTCCATTGTTTCTATCCCAACCCTTAAGCATTACATAAGGAAAAGATAACAGTTTAGCAAATAGGCTTTTAAATAAGACTGGCAACCTGTGCAAAGGCAAATTTGAAGTAGATCATTTATTTTATTTTTATTTATTTATTTTTTATTTTATTTAGACTTCTATCCCGCCCCATCTCCACATGACTGATAGGGGGAAAAAACCTATGGGATTTGCTGCAGAAACCCATACCAGTTAACTGGTAGCATCCCAGACAAAAATATGATAGTGTCAAGTGCTATGGAAATCAGGAGATTCAGGCAGTTGAAATAAATATAAAGATTTATTGCAATCTTAAGCTTTCTACAAGAATTTGAACTACTAGTGGTCAAGGGAAATTAGTGAGAGTTAAGAATTCGAGGTGGGCTAAACTTAGATCTTTTGTGGGCGCCCAGGAACTCATGACTAATGATACCCTTGACCTTTCCCTCGGGCTCAGCCTGGTCATCTCCTACAGATGCAGTGACAAGCAGTGGAAAGAACTTTACTTGGGAAACAAAAAAGTGAATTAGATGAATAAATAGCCTGGCTGCATCTCCTGTCTCAGTATAAATTTCAAAGTATAAGCAATTGAAGAATACAAAACTCAATTTTGCTATTGCCATTCATTCATTCATTCATTCATTCATATATTCATTCATTCAGGCACACTTTTTCTCTCTCAGGCCTTTACTTGAAATATTTGATATATGATACTAGATATAATAAGGGTTACAGTTTGATCCATTTCTTCTTCTTCTTGTGCCATATTCATCATTGGACATTGGCAATCATATTGGCGATCCTATTTTTATCAACAGCCACACGAAAAGGTGATGTTGAGTTTTGTCCAAACCAGTCCCTTAGATTTTGAAGCCATGATGTTCTTCTTCTGCCTGAACCTCGTTTGCCTTCAATCTTTCCTTGGAGGATTAAGTGAAATATGCTGTATTTTTCTGGGTGTCGCATCACATGCCCAAAATATTCTAACTTTTGTTTTTTTATGGTTTTGATTATTTCCCTTGGCTTTCCCAGGTGGCTTATCACTTCATTTCTGATTTTCTCAACCCAACTTATACATAACAGCCATCTGTAAACCCACATTTCAAATGCTTCTAATCTCTTCAAGTAGCTTTCTGTAAGAGACCAACTCTCCACTCTGTAGAGTTATCCATTTGATCCATTTAGAAAGACAATTTAAATGTGTATTATTATTAAAACTCTTCTTGACTACAAGATCACTAGCATTGCGGATAGGCTTCAATTTATGACCAGTCACTTAGTGACTGTTTGAAGTTACAACAGACTTCCTGGGGGGGGGGTACTTACACCTGGATTTGACGTTATGATGGCTGTCCCTCTAGGGACACTTGTTTGCACTTTGGGCACTCAGCAACCAGGCTGCATTTATGGCTGTTTGCATCATCCTATGATGATGCGACTGCATTTTATAATGGTTTACTGTTGATTTTCGGCAAAACTGGCTCATAGCAAACCATTGGTTTGTTAAACTACCACAGTGTTCACTTAATTACTGTGGGGATCACTTAACAACTGCTGTTTGCTTAATGACCGTAAAGTCAGATCAATCACGTAGATGATCTGATTCATGACCATCACAAGTTAAAAGCTGTGATAGGTAGGTTGTAATTTGAGGACTACCTATTCTTCATAATTCTTTATACTTCTGGAGATACTGGACTCTTTTCCTGTGGTTTATGCCTAAGCTGGGAATCCAATAAAATATATTGGACATTCAGTGGAGGTCAAAGAAAATATATTTATTTAACTCAAGTTTGTCAAGTAACATTAGGTAATATCCACGATAGACTGTTCTTTGTCTCCCTTCTTATATAGGCTTTTAGTTTAAAGATTTAGTCAGTCATAGGTGGACTGGAATATGTTAGCTTATTACAATAGTTCTGTTCTCTTAGCATACACATCTTTCTCCTTTTCATATTCTATCAAAACAGATGTTTTTTTATCTATGGTTAACCACAATGTCTGTATATATGAGTATTTTATCTTTCCAACGCATATGTCTTCCTATGCATAAGATATATGTCTTCCTTTAGGTATGTTTTGCTATGTGATGTGCTCGTTTATCTATAATGGCAGGAGCCAGCCTTTTCCTTTAACAAAATACCATTACTGTTACCTAGGCAATCTTTCATCAATTCTTAATTTAGACCTATTGTATGCATATAAGGAAAATATACCAACAATAGGACAGGAGAGGTTAGCAGATAAGATATTTCCTTATAGAAAAAGGTACAGCTTTAAAAAGAATTAAACTTGGGCTGCCCAGCAGAACCATTTAAATCATTGAATAGTTTTTTTTTTACTCTGGCTGGTCCCAGTCACTAGCCTAGCAGCTATGTTTTGTCCTCTCTGAATTTCCAGGCCCTCTTCAAAGTCCTCATAACAGCAGATCCTGCTGTTAAACGCATTGAGCATTGGTTGAGAGCTGTGTAGTGTGATTTTTTACAGCATTCGCTCATCAAGTTGGGCATTGGGATCAGATGGAAAGATAGTACTGCATTGGTACTGCATTCCACCATAGGGATACCAGCTGTGCATGTCAAGGAAAAGACAAAAAAAGATGTGCTAGCAGCTGCATCCCACATGGAGTAACCCCCAAAACAGGGTAAACAGGATACATTTAACTTCTTTCAACTATCTTTCAATTTAAATGACATGAGCTGAACTGAAAGCCATCTCTGTATGAATATATCAGAAAGCAACTACATATCTTTGGCCTTTTAGTAATAACACTATCTCAGACAGGAAAGCTTATATTCCTATATTTTAAATGAGATCCTATCTGAGCTTTTAAAGTCAAGTATTGTTGCCAGACAAAATACAATTAGCAGTGCAATGCTTCAGTGTCAAAATGCTGCAGGCAGAAGTGTATCAACTATTAAATCCAATACTTTGACCTTCATAAGGGATTCACTGTTTTGGAAGTAGCCCACGACTCAGAAGTAAAGCAAGTCCTTACAGGCACAACATACCAGGCATTTCCAATTAGAAAAGCCTCTAAAAAAGACACACATTTAAGCCAATTGGGTGACTTTGAGTGAGAAACACTCTCTCAGCCTAATCTACCTCATAGATTTATTCTTCTGAAGAAAATAGGCAGGAATATTAAGTCTATTTGCTGCCTCAACTTCACACACACACACACACACACACACACACACACACACACACACAAATAAAAAGGTGGATAAAAATCAAATAATAAACCAGGGTTAATAATAATAGGTTAGAAGGATTGTATGTGTCTCAGTATGATTCATCTTTATGAACACAATCTTTAACTTTTTAATTATATATTTTTTTCTTTGATATTACTGAAACTCTCAAAAATTATTCAAGTGCAAGGAAATCATTATCTTGATATTCACTTCCTGAGGAATGATTTCTAAAGGTGCCTGTCTATTGTTGTAAGAACAAAGATGCTTTTAAAAGCCTCTCTCTCTCTCTCTCTCTCTCTCTCTCACACACACACACACACACACTAGAGGTGGTATTCACAGGTTCTGACCAGTTCTGGAGAACTGGTAATGGAAATCTTGACTGGTTGGGAGAACTGGTAGTAACCTTCCTCCAAGAATGGGGAGGAAATGGAGATTTTACAGTATCCTTCCCCTGCCATGCCCACCAAGCCACGCCCACTAAGCCAAGCCACACTCACCAAGCCACGCCCACAGAACCTTAGTAAAAAAAATTAAATCCCACCACTGACACACACACACAGAGGAAATCCTTCCCCAAAAGTTTCTTGAAAATCTAAAACATAATGAATGACAAACTAGAACTCTATAAGCTTTTTTGAAGTGTGTTAACCAGCATATAACATGTAGGTGCATTCCTTCGTATACATGTATAGGATTGATCAAATCACACTGAGCTACCTTTCATAAACCTGGTGCTCCCTAGGTATATACTCTGTCTGTCTGTCTATTTGGCTAGCTACCTAGCTGCCTGCCTGCCTGCCTGCCTGCCTGCCTGTCTGTCTGTCTCTGGCTATCTCGCTATCATCATCGATGTTAGTCCAACATATCTGCAGTGCACCAGGTTGTGAAGAGATGCATTAAGCCATAATATAATTTGTTTCATTATATCTTAGCACAGCATTTTGGTTTGTTACCTCCTTGTAGGATCATAAGCAGATATGAAGAGAGTTGCTAAGCTGCCGGCTTTGGATCTGACCATATGTGTGATCCAAGTGCCAAGGTTCATTTTCAGTGTATTTTGCACTCCATGTAACACACTCAGTTCATTCCTAAGTGCTGCCCAAGGCAACCTGGCTAGGTTCAAAGCACTTTTGCCAAATCTCACCTTCCCCTTCTTCAAGAGCAACTCTTCTTGGCCTTGATTCTGGAGTGCTGAACCCAGTGCTGAATCTACATTGTGCCCTTCCTACTTGAAACATAGAACTCACATTGAGGCTGCCTGGGGAATAGAGGAAGTTCAGTGTCAATGCCCAATATGATACCTTTCAAGGAAGAAGCCTTGGAAAAATTGCCTCTAAAATATGGGGAAAGTGAAACTAGGCAAGAATGCCTTGATAATGGTCAAGGTTATGACGATAATAATGGAAAGCAACTACTGCACTGGAGGAAACTGCTTAGGTTAACTGACATATTATGGACTGCATCTGACCTATAGTCTAAAATTTGCCATCTTGAATCTAGATAACCTAGAGTGGAGAATACATCATGGCCTAAGAGCAAATATTGTACTGTCTGAAAGGGAGAAATGATAGAAATGATAGGAAGTCCATTGCAGACAAAGAAGAACATGCTGTCTGACCTTCCTTCATTCCAGCTGCAGTCTCACCAAGGAGGTCCAGGTAATAGCAAAATTAGGTCTCCAATCTAATAATCTTTGTTTTTAATAGCCAAGCCACTTAGTGGTTAGCAAAATATCTAGCTGTTTATTCCTAGATGAAAGTTTTGATTTGACAAGTATTATAGAAGCCTGGCTGAGTCTTTTATTTTCCCTGTTTTGTTTTTTGGGCTACTCTCTGATTTAGCAGACAAGGGTGGGAGGATGGGCAGGCTATGTGGTCATAGCCTTTAGGAATTCCATCACACTGACCAGACATTCTATCTGGTAGTCTGCCAATTTTCAGTGTTTGCTACTATTTTTGAGTGGCCAGAATAGTGCAGAGATGCTGTTCATGTTTCATCAATCCCAACACACAGCAATTTCTTTTTCTGACCTAGCCAGTGGGATCTCTGATGGATTACTTTAGACTTTTTGTTCTGTGTTATTTCAGTGTCTATGCCAAGGCTGCCCAGTTCGGAATGATTCAGTATTTCACCATGGCAACTATGGACCTGTCCTTATGCACCTGTCCCCATTCCAGGACAGACACTGTATTTGGTATTCTGTCCAACTGGAATTAGTGAATTGAAAGTGGAGGAGCAAGTTATAAGTGTTTTGGATGGCAGTGGGTGAAACATAGAGAACTTCTCTGGTTCATTTTAACTACACAGAAACAGGGACATAATGTTCAGCATTTACTCCATTAAGATGCTGGGAGAGGTGGGCAATGCAGGAGAATCCAATTATCGAAACCACGGCATCCAAAACTATGTGCTGATTTGTGGGCTTCTATCAGAAATGAGATAACTGGATGACCTTTACATGCAGAAAACTTCTTGAATAAGCAGGTATGTTGTTTTAGGAACAGAATGAGGGCATGAGGGAAATGTAATGAATCTTCTCAAGGAAAAGATTCATTATGAAAAATGGCGTAGACATCTGAGAGGTCAGTAATGAAAGCCAAGGCAATTGTGTTTTTAAGTGCTGTTAAATGCAACAATCCATCTAGCTTGTTGACAGAAGGCTTGATATGGTGACAAACATAGACCTTGATATCTGGCTTGATATAAAGCCACCAAACAACACAGAAGAATCATTTGATATACTGCAAAATGTCCAGCTGTCATGACAGAACTGCAAGATTTATTAAGGATGCAGGAAGCCAGACATTGTGATCCATTTCCCTCCATCCTCTCCACCTAGGTGCAGAATGGACTTATCATAATAAAAATCATTGGTAATTAAACATTCATGCCCTCCTTTCATGTCAATTTGAGGGTAACCTGATAACATACTGTACATATGAAGACATTTGAAGAGTCCAGAAATTATAAGAAGAGGATAGTGATTTCTAATAGTTACAGAGTTCAGATGCTGGTAATCATAGAGCATTAACAAATAAGATGGCTGTATTGTATTTATAGGGGAGGAGGATGGGCAGATACAGTAAAGACTTTCTGTAAGTTTTTCATAAATCCTTCATGAAGGATTTTGGATAGTGGTTTTTATTGGATAATGGTTTTTGTAGCAATCTGTACTTTAGAAATGATATTGAGAATAGAATCAAAAAACTTTTCGGTTTCCAAACAGCTAAACAAAGTCTTCATTTTTGGTAGGTGAGATAGAAAGGATTTCCTAATGTGAGGTATTGGGGAAACATGAGGCCTCAGGGCTGGGAGTTATACTTCTCAGATAATCAAAAGCTAAACCCTCCTGGTTACATGAATATGCAAATTAGCAGTCTGAAAGTGTCACTAGAGAAGCTAAACAACTTGCAGAGATTCCTGATATTGATAGCAAGATAGAAAAGAAAGATCTATTTGCTCAAAACTGGGAACTGAGCATAAACACTAGCTATTCATAATTATAGCTTCAACAAGAATATTGAGAGGCTAAATGGGGAGTCAATATTGTATATCAGACCTGTGGAAGATTCAGTAAGTCTGCTACAGAGTGCAGATCTATTTCAAACCCTACTTGAGTCTATAATATAACAGGAATGACTAAATGTGAAGCATCACATTGAATGTCTCAGATAAAATTAATTTCTGGGGGACATGGTACCTGATGCCTGAGAAGCTAGACTTCATTATTTTCAAAAAAGACCAATCCTAGAGAATTTTAGGTACATTTCTTTCACTACAAGTATTGCACTTAGTTGGTGTTTCAGAAGTAGGGGAAGTAGTGCAGTCATGCATGAAATGGTCAAATTCTTCATAGAATAAACAGTAAGATGGGATATAAATGTAATAAATGTGAGAGTTAATTATTTGATACAGTATTTCACATAATTCTAGACAGTTGTGATTTAAAAGTATGCTATTAATATCATCCAGGGACATCCTGAATATGTTTATTTGAATGTTAATCTCTTTACAGTCAGTAAAATGAACTCTCTGGAAATTGTGTATATAGAACTGCAGGTTTAATGTGTTTTAGTGTGGCCTCAGTAATCTTGTTTAAAATCTCATTGTTATTTGAATGCTATTTTGAAGGACGTTGTTGTACAATTATAGATCAACCATCAAATCACATTTTCAACTTAGGGTGGGGGAGGTAGTCTATAAATGACATACTACAAAACCTCCAGAAGGAAGTGGATTCAGAAACATATAAAAATGAGTGACAACTGAGTAGGAAACTCTTGGACCATATGGCAGCCTTGAATAGTTATTGCAATGTTGAAAGAGAGCTGACCAGCTGGGGAGCTAGTAGTTGTTTGCAATGGTAATAATGGGTATCAGATGGTTGGTATGGAGTAGTTTATGGAAAAGAATAGAAAATAAGCTACACTGTTTGTCAGGAAATAATTTCTGAATTTTTTGATGCTGAATTTTTAAAATATATTCTAAATGTAAAAATACATTTATCCCTTGTGACTGTATTTCTGACTGTAGAACGCTTGCTGTAATCATCAGAACTTTTCTGTAAATTTAATGAAATGTGTCATACATTAGCCATTAAAAGTTATTGTGTATGAAGTAATATGCAACCACTCCCAAAGCTAATATAAAGAGAAACTCATCCTAAATATGAGGCTAATTATCCCCTCAGTATCTGTGAGTTGTATAGGATTAGGAATGTAACCAATCTGAGCAAGAATTCAAGGAGAGGAAAAAGAAAAGCAGAACTCTTTATTATATCCAGATATTCACTGGCTTCTTGCTGAAGGAAGGAAGTTTAACTGTTTCCTAGAATAGCAAGCAAATGCCAGATGCTTTTCTGAGCCATAAGTTTCTGCTGAGAGCCTGAGGAGTTTCTGTGTGCCAAGTTTTCAAAGTGCAAGGAATATGGCAATTGGGAGACAGATTGGACAGAAACAAAATTAGGATCCCATTGGACATAACTGCATCTTTAACACTTAATGAGATCATCTATGACCAGAATTTCAAACAGAAATCTGGGTCTTGCGCCTAAATCTACTAGCTTCTTTTTTGGAAAAACAAATGATTTCATTAGTACTATTGTTATCTTTCTTCCACATAGTACTTCATGTGCACTTGTAATGTTACCAGATCCTTACTGTAGCACTCTAGACTGCTAGTAGATTACTACTGTACTAGCAAAGAGTTAAGAGTTGTCCACTTCTCTCTGCAACCATCCGGTGTTCCTCAGTATTTTTGCAGTTCAAATCTGGTAGTCCTAGCAAAATGTTCTAACAGTAATAAGTATCAAAATTATAAACATTTTACTTCAGGTTGCTTTCAAAGAGATTCTTTTATTTATAATGCTCCAGTCCAAATGCAAGCTCCAAACAGTCAATATTAGCGATCCAGAACTTATAAACCTTATTTTTAAATTTTGGATGCTGCCCTGTCCAAGGGTAGCTTATATATTGATTTACAAAGTTTATTTATTGATTTGATTTTTGATGGCAGCCAACTTCAAAGCTAATAAATGAAAAGAATTTTAAGAGTCTGACTTATTACAGGATCAGGTAAATGAAGTATTAAATTAAAAGATTTGTAAGAAAATGGTACAGTTTAATAGCTCCACCCCAAAGATGAAACCACAGAGAAGATTTGAATTAACTCCTCAGATTTAGCTCTTTTTTACTCTTTCTAAAGTGTTTCATAGATGAAAATGGAGCAGGAGACAAGTATGCTATTTTTGTCCTTTCTCTGCTGTTATTCTCCATTAATAGAAACTTTATGGAGCAGACACTCTCCTCCAGGGTAGACAATTTGGTGCCTCCAGTCCCCGTTTTGCTCCTAAATTCCTCCTTTGGTGCCCACAGTCATTCTCTTGACCTAAAAAGCTTATTGTAGTAAAAAAAAGAATTAATAATCTGGCATCATGCAAAGGAAAATTGTAGCATCAGTTATAAGAATGTGTTTGGCTCACGTAAGCTAGATGTTCCTTTGGCATGGTAAAGAAGATGTATGGGCTAGTTTAATTTCTGACTGCACATGCTTTGTGACCTGTCAAAGTGTAAAATTCATTATAATAGTTATTTTGTAAACAGGCAAATCTTCTATGATCCTGGGTACTGCATTCATCAGGAGACCTCAACATTTCAGAAGTACTGCTATGTGTTCTCTCCCAAATGTTTTCTTACTCTTATGTCCATGGAATGTCTATGCATAATTTAAAACTCTAGAAAATCGAACTGAAATTGAGAGAGTATCCATCAACAGAGGATGCTGTATCCTATAAAGAACTAACTCCTATACGTGGATGATAATTATGGATTATATGTCCTTCAGATTCCTGGAGATTGCTGCTAGATCCTAAACAGCTGGGTGAAATCAAGGAAGTAAGAACTACACAGTCTTCAGTAAGTTTTCTTTAATGATACTCTTGGGAATCATACAGAATCTTGGAAACTGCAAGAGGAATTTCTAATCCTCATTTACTGTATAGTAAGTTCATTAAGGCAAAGTTTTTTGAATGATTTGAAAAGTTTCTTAGTTGCTCTTTTTGTCTGCTGGCTCAATTTCCATTTATAAGAAGCTGCCGATAGATTTGCCTTTTGTCTGTTAATTGTTGATGCCCAGTACCTAGATAAGTGATCTAGGTACTGGGGACTTAGTCATCTCTCCCTTGTCATGGTCAGATCACTCTCTCCTTCGGCTGGACTTCCAGCTCGCAATCCCCCACCGCGGGGTGGCGGAACCTGACTCCCAAATATGGTTCCGCCCCAAGCGCCTGATGGATCCCGAAAGGTTCCAGAGGGAGCTTGGGTTAATGGACGCCTCGACTCACGGCACGACTGAGGACCTTGTGGCCGCCTGGTATCGGGCGTCCGCAGGGGCCTTGGACCGTATCGCGCCTTTGCGGCCTCTCCTGCGGCGTCA
>JAOYMU010000263.1:58595649-58607077 GCA_025802295.1 Psammodynastes pulverulentus
ACACACACACACACACACACACACACAGTATCTATCTATATATGATGTTCTAAGTCCTGACTTAGATAACTGTGCACTAAAAAGAACTCCAGTTTTCTGTTATTAGTTATAATTAGCAATATTTCTATCATATCCAGCCTGCAAAAATCCAGATGACTACTAGCTCAATTGCTTTATTTGTGAATATATCCATTAAGGCATTAGATTTATTAACCACTACACAACCTGTGACCACTGGATCATGCTTTCAGAGATATTTCCTTGCTAGATTCTTTGATGCCTTCAAACAATGACAGAAATTCTAATTTACTGCATTTACTGGAAAAATTAGGATATATTCAGAGATGTATCTGCCTTGGATGTATCCTGTGTTGCACTGTATAGCACAATCAAACATCAATACAGGAAATGTTTCATGACATTTTGTATTATGCCATACACTGTTTTATGATAACTTTTATGTCATAAAATGTTTTTTTAATGTAAAATTTGCCCAAATTTCAATTCCAGGAGCTATGGGTCCCAGATTTTGGACTCATTCTGTAAGTTGCCCATTTGGGGTACCTTGGTTCAAAAATGGTTGCCCTATGAAGGTTAGAAATGAATATGAAAGTTAGAAATGGACCTTGGAATGAAACACTGTTTCTTATTTTAATTTGTAAAATGTGGAGGATTGGCTTGATATTCTTTTTTTCTGAACTGTCCAGCTTTTTTCCTGCTGTTCAACAAAAAGGAACTTTCCCCAGTCTCCAGATATGTTGGGACCCTAATCAAGACCACCATATTAGGAAGGCCATTTAGTATAGTTTAGCTATGATTACAGCTTTAAAGGGTTTGGTAATATATACCTCAACCATTGTAAGATCATCTAGTGAAGTTGCATGACATCATAATTGTTCCTGGTGTTAGAGCACCTGATTCAGATAGAGCTGGTAGCAACATTGCTACAGCTGCTTCCCAAGGAGGAAAGACCACTAATTTGGTGGTATGATGGGAAATAACACCTCCCACAGGAATGTTAAAAAAAATAAGCCTGAAAAGATCACAGACCAAGAAAAAAAAGAAAGAAGAGGATTCGTCGTTTTCCTTAAAAAAGACCAGGCCACTGTAAGTACTAGCCCATTATTTATTTTGTGTTCTTTGGGGACATGTTATTTCTAGTTTTCCATAGCTTCCTCACAAGTCAGCCTTTATCTGCATGTCCTACATTTTAGATAGAGGGATTTCAATTCTCAGAATTCACCAACCAAGATGTCTGTACTGAGAATTCTGAATGGTGAAGTTTTTATTTCTAGTTGTGCACCTTAAGAAAGCATTGTAACCTTGGCCTAATAATCAGAGCAGAGAATTATCACTGCTGTTGGAGGTGATGTGAGTGGTTACTGTGGCTGACCAAAAATCTCTATCAGATATATACTTAGTTGCATAGGAAAGTATATTTCCTATTTAGACTCTGCCTACGAGATTTGGGCCTGTGACCAATTGATGCAACAGAAATACAGAAAACTCTATTCTGCCATCTAGGCCATTGTCCAGAATGTTGCAGCCCATGTTTTGTGGCCCTAGTCTGGATTGAATTTTAATCTTTCTGATTGTTTGCACTTGTTGCCTTTTGCATTTCATGACTCTTATCTATATTTAATTTTTTGAGACTGACCTTTCTCTTGAAAGTTTCGGTTGAATGGGATGCGCAAAATAAATAATCAAGATGTGTATTTGTGCTGTTCAGAAAATGAGATAAGCCCAGATCATTTTTGACTCAACAAAGCATCTATACTGTAATTTCTGCAAAACAACTTATCTTTGTCTTGACCAAGGCACTTGTGATGTGGAAGCCATACAATTCACCCTTTCTAAAGCAAGGAGGTACAAGATTGAATAAAGAAACAATGTTGTTGCTTATGTTACCTTTATATCAGGGATATCAAACACAAGGCCTGTGGGCCGAATCTGGCCCATGATGTCAGATTCTGCCCACAGGGCAATCTTGGAAAATGTAAGGGGGCCCAGTCTACCCATTGCTAAGAGGAAACATGCCAGCAGTTTGGGGAGTGATGTCAAGCTAGCCACCTCCACCCACTTGGCCACACCCATCCAGCCCCCTAAGGTCAACTACAGCTCTGATGCAGCCCTCAATGAAATTGAGTTTGACACCCCTGCTTTACATCATGCCTGGCATTTCCAGTAATTGAAAGCAACAGAGGACTCTCGTCTGCTTATATAAGCACATATGGAGAAGTCTCTTTTGGCTACTGGAACTGCTAGAGAAAGCCACCAAGCGAAGCAATGTGGTCACTTTGCTGTTAAACAAAGAAGCACATTGCTTGTGAAATATCTTCAAACTAGAGGGTTTTGCCTGAGCAATGCAGCATATTTTACAATGCAAGCCTTCCCCAAGTGCAGCAAGCTTATTCCTTTAATGAAGGCCCCAAAAGAAACACTGTAATAGCACAGAAGGGCCTTTCCACATTTAACATTCTCTTTTGCCTAGGTCTCTTCCAACATGTAAAAAAGAATGGCAGTTTCTAAATAGCAGTTCTTAATATATTTCAATGTTCAATATTTCAGTTATAAGTGTTACATAAATTTCATACTTTGCCCCCGAAACATAAAGCAAAACTTTTATAAATCAGAAGTAAAAAAGAACAAACTTTGAAACAGCATCATGTAGCAAAGGAAAAAAACCTATGAAATACAATCTAGACAAGATTAAATAAGAATACTGAAGATGAAAAAATATTGATTATTGGAAGGCAAGACAGAATGAAGTAGCTATATTTATTCAGAAGATTCATAGAAAAAAGAGTATTGGGAAAGAATTTAAAAGGTGAATTTAGGAAAAGAATTTAAAATATGAATTGGCCTAAAAAGTAGGCAGGGGTGTTTCTGGCTTGAAGACTAGTATTGCAGAAAATATAGTGCTTAACTTACTTAAAACATTACAATTAACAATGCAGAACTTTTACATGTCTTATTCACAGGTACACAATCTATTTTCAAGGATAGTGAATGGATTAAATGATCATACAAAATAAACTGCAAAGTTTCTGGCAGGATCAGAGTAAAGTGTGTGAAAGACTCTATAATATTCTAAAATCACTGGTGGCTCAGCAAACAATATAAAACACAAACTATATCTGTAATATGATATAGTTAAGGCATATATTTCATAGTAGCAGGGTACCCATGCTTCGCTACGAAACTATGTGATCGGGCAAGTTTTGGGGGAGGGAAAAAGGGGGGTAAATTTCTGCCTCTGCCTACCAGCATCCATTGGTATTCATATGGCTGGTGTCCTGTCAGCGTGTGAGAGAGTTGACGGCTGTTTGGAAAGTGAAACAGTATTTGCTGTGTGAGCAAGAAGAAGACAGCAAGGAGCCTGGGCATGGCTTAGGTCAACTGCAGGTGGAACAGATTTTTCAGGTGGGGAGGGGGAGTAGAACTCTTTAGCATCAGAGTGTGTTAATAATAATTGTATTTCGTTGTACAAGGTACAATGACAATAAAGTGAACTAACTAACTAATAATATAGGAAATACTAGTGTTCTGATAGTCATTTCGAAAAATCCTTTCTTAGCGAGCACCTAAAGCCAAGAGGCACATACGTGCCAAAATTGTAGGCTTTACAGTTCTGGAGATTTTGTGATGATGCGTGAGTGGTATTTCGCTTTTATATACAGAGTTGTATGTACAAAACTGAAGATGCCTGAAAGGCCATATGGTATAGTAATAGCAGTGAAACACTATTCAATTGTTTGTTTTTTCTGCACAAATTTAAATCATTTCTTAATTTGCTTGATTTTAGGTGTTATTTCTGTTTTTATAAAGAAGCTGTCTTTTTCTGTTCACCAGTAAGGTGGAGAAAGTTGAGTTCAGTGCTCCACTCTTACATCACTCTTTGCCTACTTTTGTCAATTTCATACACAAATAAATAATCTTAATAGAAAACTCTCCAGCTTGATTCAATATGCATCTTTCTGTAGAAGTTTCCCAAATGATAGAATTGCTTGGAATAGTATTTGCTCAGAACACCCCAAAATTACAAACACACTCCCACCAAATTATAATAAAATAAGAAAGGAGACAAGTAGAAGTTGACTAGAAAATATTGGAGAATAGGCTAAAGCATGATTTCTGTTCTATAGGTGCAACTCTTGAATATAATGTCCATCTAGATCTTTATAGGAACAGTTAAATAACATCTTACTACTTTGTACTCATGCTATGGAGATCTAAAGAATAGGTTAGGGATAGATTATATATCCATATCTCCATCTATCCATTCCTCTATCCAGGGGTGGACTGCTGCAGGTTCTAGCTAGGATTCTGCGCAGTTCGGCAAACCAGGGGTGTCAAACTGGATTTCATTGTGGGCGTGGCCAGGGTGGGCATGGCCAGCTCAACATCACTTGTGTCAGGGGTACCTGTGGCAGCCCGAGCGCTCTGCCAGCAAAAACAGGTTCCAAACTCTGTTTTTAGCTGTGATGGCTTCCTGCAACCCTCTGCTCCTGAAAACAGAGCTCGGGAGGGCCGCTTGCAGCTCTCTCAAGTTCCATTTTCGCTGGCAGAGGCACCACAGGCCAGTCTTTCGCTGTCTCCAGGGTAGCCCTGCAGACCAGATCTAAGCACTCTGTGGGCTGGATCCAGCCTACGGGCCTTGAGTTTGACACCCCTGGGTTAGACTCTACCTAGTGCAAAAAAAGTGCCCAGTCTAAGCTGTAGCACAGGATCAGAGAGACATCTCATGACATCTGGGAAAAGGAGGACACCATTTATTAGGAAGATTCTGTTTTGCTTACAGGTCAAGGTAGTGCTGCTGCCTCCTCTTGGAAAACTGTCTCATGGTTCAAAAGTCCTCCCCCTGTTCTCCTTTCCCCTGGGAAACAGGGTAAATATTTACAGCCGGCCAGAGCTGAGGGGCTGCCGTGGAGACAAAACCAGCCCCTCATTGCCATTTCCCTCAGCAGCACGACGAGGAGGAGGAGACTGTGAAATGCGGAAGATGCAGAGACTACTTACATTGTTTTTCTTGGTTGAAGCGGAGAAATCAACCGCAGATGGAGATTCGGCGATTGCCAAGAATAAAATCAAACATTGGTACACCATACATCCAATAGGCATGAGTGGACAACCTGGCCTGTAAATGAACATCTGGTGTTGCCAAATCAATGGCTGGAAACGAAAACCTCCAAAACATGGGAAGTCAATAAACCATCTTGAGCAGCTCAAAAATCTTGTCATATTTTGTATAGTCTTAAAGGGGTAAAAAAATGCATGGATTTTTTTTTCTCGCATGCATAAATTCCTGTATTTTGTTGACAGTTAATAGTAAGGTGACAACATTCATTGTGGTCACTGATGCACTGCAATATAACAAAAACTGAAAGGGGATAAAATTGAATCTCTTATTTCAACAACGTACAATAAGAGTCAATGAGCATTCATTCCATTAGTGAACGTTTGAAGTTACACAATCAGTGTCCCCTAGCATTTCTGAACAAGGCCCAAAACTACAAATTTTGCAGCACCATGGCAGTTGTTCACCCTTATGAACAACCGGAGAGGGTCTGCAATGTTAGCCCTGAATGCCAGCTGAAATGGCACTTCTGAGGAGCAGATCAGCCCCTCCAATGCTCTGTTCAAGCCTCCAGATGCCTAGCCTGGCAGTTGCAGGCGAAATGAAGCTTCTGAGGGGTGAATCCAGAGGCCTCCCCTGGCCCATTGCTGCAGGCCCTCATGGCAGAGAAGCCAGTCTTTTATTCAGATGGGAAAAGCTGTTTTGCTTACATCTCAATTCTTACAGTTCCACAGGCTTCTGAATAAAAGCCTTCACTTCTTCTGCCACCTGGGTCAGCCTCTTCTGGAGCTCTTTGAAAAGTAAGTACAGTAAGTATGGGGAGGCCTGCAGAGAGCCAAACAGAGCCTTGGAGGGCCAGCTCCAGCCCATGGAGACTCCATTTCAGCCAGCAACAGGCCAGGGGAGGCCTCTGGATGCCTGAACAGGGCTCATTTCTGCCTGCAATGTGCCAGGCTAGGCCTCTGGAGGCTTGAACAGAGCGTCGGAGGGTGGATCTGCCCCTCGGAAGCTCCATTTCAGCTGGCAATCTTCAAGATGAATGTTGCAGACCTTCTGAGGTTGTTCATAAGGGTGAACAACTGCCGTGGTGCTACAAGATTTGCAGTTTCGGGCCTTGTCTGGAAACAAGGGGGCTCTGATCATATAACTTCAAACGTTCGCTAAGGGAATGCTCATAACCCAGGGATTACCTGTATAAAGAGTAGCAATAGCAATAGCACTTAGACTTATATACAGTTTTACAGTGCTTTACAGCCCTCTCTAAGCAGTTTACAGAGTCAGCATATTGCCCCCAGTCATTTGGGTCCTCATTTTACCCACCTTGAAAGGGTGGAAGGCTGGAAGCTTGAGCCAGGTGAGATTTGATTTGCCAAATTGCAGGCAGCTTGTGGTCAGCAGAAGTAGCCTGCACTACTGCACCACCTGGCTCAATGGTAACAGTATATTTGCCTGACTCAATGTACTGCTGAACCTATTTGTGCCTTTCCCCACATACATTTTATTAGCCAACCACCAACAAGGCTCCTTAGCCAAAAAATACGCCTACCTATGCCATAAAATTCTCAGGACATATGTCTACAGCTGAAATATACTTTGATCTCACCTGGGATTTGGGAAACACTGGTACATGGAGGCTGGGCCACTAAATTTTTTGACAAGGCTTCTGATGATATTTTTGTGTGGATAACATGAGTTAAAGAGTACTGTGGTCCAGAATATTTGCAATTGTTTGAATAATTGTGCATGTTAAAGATGCTGCATCATCCTAAAGAGAAGTATCAATTGAAGTCCTGCAGAGTTTCATTATCAGCCAGTGCTAGTCAACAAATTTATAAATTATAAAGATAGAATGGGATGGGATGGGGTTGAATGGATATCTATTATATTTGCAGTTGATTTTAAAGAAAGGTGATCACCTAGCAATTTAGAGGGTAAAATCTTGATTTCAAATGATTCTGACAGGCTTGAATGCTGGACCAAATCCAGCAGGATGATGTTCAAAGGTGACAATATAATGCAATATCTTGACCTCTAGGATTCCCTTCCAATTCACACATCTCTCTCCTTCCCTCTCTCCTGCCCTGCCTCCCTCCGTCCCTCTCTAACACAATTTTCAAGCTTTTTCTTCTGACTGAAGTTCACTGCATTATGGGCTGCTCCTATACAATGTATAAGTAGATGAAAATAAATAAAGTAGTGGGGACCAGTTTATGGAATGCCAACTATGACACATGGAAGCCTTTTTTCTTTACTTGCTGAGACATTTCATTATTTGTAACCACTTTTATGCTATTATCTAGATTATACTGATAATATTGCCACTGTTTCTATTTACAATATGACTGAATAATTGTATTATACCTGGCTTTTTAACAAAAAAATCTGAATATTCATTATGAAATATTAAGATTGGAACTGAGATAGAGAAACTGGCCAAGGATTCACTCACTGAATCCTTGAGCGAGGATGAATTTGAATCTAAATCTCCCAGCCTACTCCAGCTACTACATCACTTGGTTCTTTCTAGAATTGGAGTCTACCTGGAAATCCTAAGAAAAATGTTCTTTGTGGAGAAAAGATGGAGAGCAAACTAGCTGGATAAAAATAACAAACACTGTTAAATCAGATATCAAACAGAACTAATACTTTTGAAATATGTATGAAGAGAGGGGAAAGAAGGCATTATAGAATCTGATGACATCATAAAAGTGAATTCTTGGTAAAAAAAAATCAGTGGAATCTAAGAACTCCTAGAGAGCTTGAATATCTTCATCCATCAACTACTGATTCTCAGTTTCTCCCAAGGTTCTTTTACTTAAATGTTTCCAGGAATGTTGTTAAAGATTAGTGAGCATATTCATGGGTCAGAATAGATTCCATCCCTTATCAATCACTACAGCTGTGAAAATAGCTGGGGACTTAAATATTAAGAGATAATATTGACAATATTAAGAGAGAGAATGAGAGTATAGAGTTGGCTGAGAGTGTGACTATATAAATCTGTTCAAACAAGGGTGCTCTAGATTCTAGAAAGATACAATAAAACTCTGTTCATGTATCAAAGGTATAATATAATACAACAAGTTTTCTGGAATCTCTGTAAGAAATTAAGGCTGAGAGTTCTGGAGGTCAGGTAGGATGAAGAATTGTTTCCAGAAATCCTAGTTGCCTGTTGTGTTTACTTGTATATTCCAGTGGTTAAATCTCTCCTAAACTTAAATGCTACTCATCAGTCCTTCCTGGCATGAAGAAGGTATCGGTTTCAAACAATCTGGCTTCATAATCTAGACCTGCTGAACTGTTCAGCTTGCCCCTCCTCTACATGGTGCCAGTAACCTCCATGTGAATTTAGCAACTGAGGTAAGATAGTTTAAGCCCCACACTAAAACCAGGACCTCATAGACTCCACTTTCTCAGATTCTGATTGTGAAAGAACTGTGCAAATAAGATGGCATCAAAAGTGGTATTCAGCAGGTTCTGACCAGTTCTGCAGATCTGATAGTGGAAATTTTGAGTAGTTCAGAGAACTGGCAAATACCACCTCTGACTGCCCCTGCCCCCATCTATTCTCTGCCTCCTGAGTCCCAGCTGATCAGCTGGGTCTTCTTTTGTTGCCCTGCACAGGAGAACGAAGCTGAAAAGCAGGTTAGTGGAGTGGGGAGGGAATGGGGATTTTGCAGTAACCTTTCCCCAGGAGTGGGGTGGGAATGGAGATTTTACAGTATCCTTCCCCTGCCATGCCCATCAAGCCACGCCCACCAAGCCATGCCACACCCACCAAGCCACACCCACAGAACCAGTAGTAAAACTTTTGAATCCCACCACTGGCTTAGGCCCATCTATTTTATTGTTGTTAGACTTACAATAATCTCTTAGTCTGTAAAAGAAATTTATCTTACTGTCTCTAATGAAATAATACAGTGCCTTTTTTAACTACTCATTAATTTTCAACCTTTTAAGTGGCAAGCCCGATCACATAGTTTCGTAGCAAAACACAGGTATCCAGCTAATGTGTATATAACAGAACAAATGCTGATGCTAGAATAATATGTCTTATGTTGCTGCTGTTGTGAGTGCTGAGCAATGCTGTCCTTTATAGTGTTAAATTTGTCAGGCTCAAAAGAATAACTGCCTTGTCCCTCAGATCATTATTAAAACATGTAAGAAATTATATAGCTATAAAAACATGTAAGCCTATTCTTTTAAACTATTTATTGTATATGCCATTTAGAATCAGTTATGATTGAAGCAGCTGATAGTAAGAAAGGGCAAAACAAATCATACTAGGGTCGGTCATCTGATTTCATACCAGGCGGATTTCCACAATTTGCAACAAGTCCTTTGAAAATGCAACAGTTACCCTCTTATTAGTAGGTGACTCTCTGCAACCATGGAAAGAAGAAATAGAACAGAGGAAGTGTGGCAGTGGCATTTGTGTATTAGCCCTGAACACGCATGGCACTATGAGGTGAAGGAATAGAGCTAGCAAGGTGGATTGTGTGAACAGTTCTACACAGAGAAAAGCAAAACACCATGAGGTATTGCAAGCAAAAACACAGAGAACACAAAATTAAGAGAGGGAAAAGGAAGCCCTAATTTAAAAAAAAAAAAAGGAAAGGAGGTTCGTCTGAGAGAATCACACCAGCTAAATTCCTGACTGAATCAAACATTCTGGTTTAAAGCTCTCCATGACTTAGATGCTTGCATTTGCCTGATTTTTAAGATTTTAAACCTTTTTTCATCAGTAACCAGGAGTTTATTAAGCCAGGGATAGTTCATTGGAAGTTTTGAATCATCCCACTGCAAATCCTTCTCATCTACTCACCCCAATTTCATACACAAACTGAGATAAGTAAAAATACTTTTGTTCTGGCAATGCAAATATACCAGAGTTCTAGATCATGCAATTCTTATACTGCAGATTCTTGCAACCCCGTCTCTTTTGCTCAGGTCTGAAAATTAAGCTTGCTTACTGTGCTATAGAATTCCTAAATATATGGTATATATTCAATGAAGAGCTTAAAATTGTAAGCCATTCAGAGTTACTCTTTGGTAAGATGGGAGGCCAATGCATGTAAAGAATGAATGAATGAATGAATGAATGAATCAATCAATCAATCAATCAATCAATCAATCAATCAAAAAGACTTTTTGTCCCTTTTAATGTTTGTTTCATTTATTGAGCCTAAACAGATTAACACAAAAACATGGAAGAAAAAAAGTACAGTGCTTTCTGTAATCCCAAGCACAGAACCCTTTTGACTTCTCAGTCCTGCCAGCTGACTTTATGCTTAAAATTCTGGCATTTTTTCTGTTTTCTCAGATGTGTGATATTAAGTAATTAAAATTTCATTTATTTCTGTGGTGCTGTGTACATTTCAATAGTTGAAAAAGTATAACTCACCTACCAGATGGACAGTCAGACCTGCAGGCATCTATAAAAAATAGGAAAAATGGAACTTTTTTTAATTGGAAGAACAGCCTGTAAGGGAATTCTGAGATTAGTAGGTCCTTCTTTCTTTCCTTCCTTCCTTCCTTCCTTCCTTCCTTCCTTCCTTCCTTCCTTCCTTCCCTGATGCTAATGGGAGAGTAATGAATGAAGTGTATTTCAAGACTAGTATAGTTATGTCGTTCTGGAAGCTTGTAATATAAGATTATAGATTTTCTTCTGGAATGCAGAGAAGGAAAATAAAATACCTTCTCCTAACCCTAACTGTAACTTTCTCCCCCTGTATTGTTTATTTTATTTTAGAACATTTATATGATTACGAACATCAATCAAATAACTCTAGGCAGTTAACAACGTATAAAAACAAAATTACAAGGTTTTTTTAAAAAAACCCCATAATAAATGGAAATTTGGGGAGTTGTACTCCAAGCATATGGGGAAGGCATCAGATTGGGTGAAGCTGCCATAAGCAATGATGGTTTCTCAGGGTTGATATCATGGAAAGACCTTGTGATTTCTACTCCTCCTATGATTTCAGAAATATGAAATGAAATACGGTAGCTATAATCCATTCTATCTGGCCTTGATCATATTAAAATGACTTGGTTTATTTTTCATTAATTGAATAAGTTCAAGTCTGTAAAAAAGTGTTTTTTAAATTCATAAGAATCAATCATATGTAAAAGCATTACATTTCTGTGTTTCTCATTCTCTTATTAGAAATAAAGACAAATACTCCCAAAAGATTCATCTGCTATTGTGACTGCTAGGCAATATTGTCCTTTATATTATTAAAGCTGTTAGGGCAGTTAGGCTTAAAAGAAGAACTATCTTTTTCCTCCAGATCACTATTAAAACATGGAAGAATCTCAGCCTTCTCTCACTGTATTTTTCTTGCACAT
>JAOYMU010000263.1:58679143-58690030 GCA_025802295.1 Psammodynastes pulverulentus
GACGCGTCTCGACCAATCGCGCGCTATCACTTCCGGGTTTTTTTAGCGCGCGACGGGGGGCGACGGGGGGCGCGTTCCGGCACCTTTCGGCGCCGAAGAAAAGCCCTGTATAAATCTAAAGTGCTATTGCTAAAGTGCTATTGCTATCAGTTGCAATCTTGCCAGGAGAGCTGAGCTGACCCATTTTTTCCCACAGTCACTTATCCAGGAAAACAACTGGCCCTGAGGAGCTGTGCTGACTGCCATAACTTTTTAATAAAACACCAACTGGTAACCATTAGTGATTACTTCCAGAAGAATCAAAGCATATTGCTGACAAGAACTCTCTTTGGGAGAACGATCAGAGTCCAACATATCCAGTTTATTTAGGTGAAGTCTGCTGGGCAGCTCCAGGAACAGATTGCTCAATGCCTCACTGAGAATATCTAATTGACTTTCCATTTTGCTGCAGTGCATTATCTTGGTGCAACTTTTTAGAAAGATGTCTTTGAATTTCTAGAAACTTCTTTGGTTGGTTCTCTGTATCATTCCCAAGGAATTCCCAGAGCTGTGGTGGCACAGTGGTTAGAACACAGTACTGCAGGCTTTTTTTGCTGATTGCCAGCTGCCAGCAGTTCGAGTCTCAATGGTTCAAGGTTGACTAATTCAAAGATTAGAAAACGAGGCCCAGATTGCTGGAGGCAATAGACTGACACTGTAAACCACTTAGAGAGGGCTGCAAAGCACTGTGCAGTGGTATATAAGTTTAAGTGCTATTGCTACAGCAGCCCATCATGCAAACAGTGTAATAACAAGAACCGTTGCATCTTTTGACTCACCTTCATGCCCCTTCTGGGAATTGCATCAGAGGTGGTATTCAGCAGGTTCTGACCAGTTCTGGAAAACCGGTAGCAGAAATTTTGAGTAATTTGGAGAACCAGCAAATACCATCTCTGACTGGTCCCACCCCCATCTATTCTCTGCCGGGATTGGCTGGATCTTCTTTTGTTGTCCTGCACAGAAGAATGGAGCTGGAAAGCAGGTTAGTGGGATGGGGAGGGGAGGAGTTTTGCAGTATCCTTCCCCTGGAGTAGGGTGGGAATGGAGATTTTACAGTATCCATCCCCTGCCATGCCAACCAAGCCACCCCCACCAAGCCATGGCACGCAATGCCCACCACGCCATGCTCACAGAACCGGTAGTAAAAAAAATTGAATCCCACCACTGAATTGCACACACAGAAAACAATCTTCCAGACAAACTGCCTGATCATGTTAGTACCTATGTCCACCCAGCTAAAGGCTATCTACTCAGATAAGTGGAGAAATCAGATGCTGTGCACCGAGCTACTTTTTAATTAACCCATCTTAACTTTATCCTAAGAAGTGTCAAATAATAGGAAATATCTACTGTACACAATATCTTCAGTATGTACCAGGTTCTTATCACTTTTTGCAAGCCTCTACTTTACTGATATGAGGAATCTAGAATAACAACTTGGAACTCACAGGAATATAAAATATTTTGTGTGAAGACTATATGAGCTCAAATGCACACCTACTGTTTGCCTCGGCCACAGTCCTGGGGAGGTTGAGTACTAACATTACAAAAATATTTCTTTACAGCATTATTTTCATAAAGTACATATTGCCCATGAACTGTTATATTCCATGGGTCTGTGTACCAAACAATAACAAAATGTGATAATCTAAAACAATCATCCTCCACAGTTAAAAACTTGCTTCATGCAAAAGAGAAGTTTGTAGGCGCTGTTACATGCACAAACCAGAGTGAGAAAATGTATAAATAAATGGCTCCTGGTTAATATTCATAATCATCCTGACAATATCCATCAGTATACATAGTACTTTGCAAGATAATTTTTAAAACTGTCATCCCAAAGAGGTTAGGATCATATCAAAGTTACAAGGAACAAGTTCCAGTCATCCCAGTTCTTCAATTGCTGCAGTCTGAATAAGTCAATAAAGGAAATTTATTATGTAAATGAAACTGTGTGGAGATAGTTGATGGTGCATAGTTGATTTGTGATCCAGAAGAATCTGCAAGGAAGATCTAATATACAGAGAAGAGGAAAATGCTTCATTGCTTTTTGCCTCTTATCTCTCTTAAGGGATTAAGATCTCCAGCTCTTGAAAAATAGCTGTGACTCAGGGAGGTATCAAAACGATTTGCACGGTTGAAGAAATTCATTATCTTATTTATTAATTTTCTTGGGTGACCTCCACCCAACTTCTATATTCCCCATGGGGTGATGACAAGTTGGATAGTTTCGAAGGGTCCAGCAAGAAGGCCTCTTGGACCCCTGCTCAGATTTGTAGTGAAGTGTTGCAGTTTGATTGTTGTGACAGCAAAGTTCTGAGGACAAGAACTCTGCGTTCTGAAGATTTTATGCGAACAGAAGGTAAAGCGAAATGGCAGCTAAAAGTGGCAGAATAAAAAAAAACAAGTGATGAAAGAACAAGGGAACAGAAACTCTATTTTAAGAAAGGTGGTGCATGTACTTTAACCCATCATAGAGTTTTATGCTGTGTGACATTGCTCTATTATTCAGTGAAATCCAATCACCACTTTGATTGCTACGACTAGCAGCATTTGCTGTGGCATTGGGCAAAGCATATCTCAATGGAAGGTATCTTTCAAATCTGATGCATTGGCAGTGGAAATTCCCCTGTGAGAGGTATTACAGTATAGGGCTGCATGTTCTGAAATGGCTTAGATAGAATAACAGAGTTGGAAGGGACCTTGGAGGTCATCTAGTCCAACCCCCTGCTCAAGCAGGAGAGTCTATTTCAAATATTAGCCTCCACCTAGGATCGAATTCACAGCCTTCTGATTGTGAGGCAAGAGCTCCACCTCTGGCATAAATTCTAACTTTCCTGGAAAAAAATTCCCAAAATAGGTCCTGAAAGAAAAAAAATGAAAAACAAGAAAAAAGACATTATCTTAGATTCGTTTCATTTCCAGTTATCTTTATAACACGCAGCTGTTCACAAAAATGTAATCAGCCTGGCATATTTATTACTTTTATGAAGATCTGATGCTGCCTTAACACCGGAGTGGACAATAAAATCTATTTCTAACCACAGAACTGACTAGTGGATTTGGGGAGGAGCAAGATCGCAAAAATGGAAGGAGGATTAAAAGATAAATTCTTACAATATAGTTTTTGAGAAACTGGAAAAGAAACTGGGGATTCATCTTCCCCAAATCACATGCTGTGACTCTCATCCTACCCCCACAACCAACCAACCAATCATATTTGTGGTGTAAGATCTTTATAAAAAGCTTCCATTATGTCAATAAAAGCTTTTTAACAACTTTTATTATTGCATGGCGGGGGAGGGTTTAGCTGACATGGGAAAGTATTCAGAGAAAAGAAAGAATGAAAGAGATTAAAGGTCGAAGGAGAAACAAAAGAAGCAATGGAGAAAACCTAACTGAACGATGGTATTATGAGATAGCAACATGTGGACAAATTTTCTTTTGCTCTTATCCTGGGCGTGGAGACCCTAAATACCTTTGCACACTGTACAGAAACTGGTTTGTCTGACAAAGAGGGGTCTAAGTGTTGCATATAAAATATGTCGCACATCATAAATAATACAAATGCTAGATATTTTCCATTCTCTCTCCTAATGAAAATAAGAATCTATTGCACGTTTCCCAGTATAGGGAAGCGAATTGCATGTGTGAAATAGTACTCCTGAAGAGACATGTCTACAGAAGAACTACAAGCTTCTGTTCAGCTTCTTCCACTTGACTAAGTATATCCTATTTATTTATTGGTTTATTTATTTTTCCAATTTATAGGCTTACAACTCAAATTCATGAGGCTGGGTGGCTAAGAGTTTGTATCAGATGTAAACAAAACTATGAAATGTAGCAATTGCTGGGAGAAGAAGGGAGGAATTATTTCAGTGGCATTTCACAAGGTTTTAAATTGGTATAAAAAAGGAAGGGGAGAATTTTTATATTCATGTTCCCCTTAAATGAGATAATGTTTTTTCTTAGAAGGTTAATACAGAAAAAAAGCAGTGAAACAACCCCCATCCCTAATCTATGCCTAACTTTGAAGATTCAGGAGCTGGGTCAACTGAGATTGTCTTCACTCCTTATGTCCAGATATTGTAGGGCTTCTGAGGGGCTTAGAAAGCAGAGCTGATTAACAGTTTTACAAAATTCCTTGAGGAGCTGCAGTCACAGGGAAAAGATTTTCCTGTGAGTGAAAATCCATGTGTGTGACACACACACACACACACACACACACACACACAGAGCGCTTCTAGAGACACAATGCCATCACGACTTGCCTCCATTTACCACATCACACCAAAGGGTAGCTTTGCCACTCCCCTTAGACAATGGCTGGGCAGATTTTACTTTATTTTTCTTGCCACAGAAGGAAACGATGATTTGGGAGAAAAAAAGAATTAGGCTGAATGCCAGATTTTCAAGCTTCCATTAGGCAGCTGGAAGAACAATACCTGGCAAGATAGGATGGCATGGAGGGGGAGGGGAACTCCTCAATGAAGGTTGTTGGTTCCAACACGGTGAAGCTGCTGCGAAGATAAGAAGGGTGAGACTGGGGCTTATGTGGAAGGATCCAAAGAAAGAACGAGTGGTTTGCGTATCTTTCTAAACCAGGAGTGTCAAACTGGATTTCTTTGAGGGCCGGATCAGCATTTTAGTTCTCCGCGGGCCGGTCGGGGGGGGGGAGAGAGACCGGATGGATGCTTCCGGCAGCACCCTGCCTGCCAAAACGGGGCAATGCAGAGATGCATGAGCTCCTCTCCCCGGCAACATGTTTTCAGCCTGGATGGCCTTCTGCAGCACCGTGCCAGCCAAAATGGAACTTGGGGCCGCTGTACGTGGCCCCCGCACCCCATTTTGGCTGCCAGAGGCACCATGGGCCGGTTCTTTGTTATTTCCAGGCCAGCCCCGGGGGCCAGATTTAAGCACCCCGGGGGCCAGATCCAACCAGCAGGCCTTGAGTTTGACACCCCTGTTCTAAACCATGGCTTGCTTAAGCACAATTGTCGGGTTGGTTTTGCCTAATTTGCTAAACTGCAAAGCACGTCAATGAAACAAAAGAGGCAAGAGATGTTTCCTTTTGTTTGTTATCCTAGCATGCCAGTGTAACAGAGTGGTTTAATTTCTGGATGGCATTTTAGAGAGACTTCCTGATGTTGCCCCTTGTCCCAAGTGATTTTTGAAACATTGACTACCATTGCTCCAAACTTCTTTAGCGTGAGGATAAAAGAAGGAGCTAGTCCATCTTGAGTTTCCAAAAGAAAGGCAGATTATAACAGGGTAGGACAGCCAGTTTAGTGCAATGTTAAGGTGTTGGCCTAGAAACCAGGAGATTGTAAGTTCTAGTCCACGGTTGGGTGTCTTTGGGCCAATCACTCTCCCTCAGCCCAACCTGCCTAGTTGTTGTTGTGGGAAAAACAGGAGTAGGAGGGAATATTAGGTATATTCATGGCCTTCAGTTACCTATAAAGTAATAAAGGGAGGTTTAAAGTATAATGAATAAAATAAAAATTCCAAATATAAATAAAGCACTGAAACCTCTGGTCATATATTTTCATGCTGTAACACGAGAATTAGATTCCAGATTTTATACTGTTCCAACGTTGCTGCCCAATTGCATCCAAGAAGGTCTGCCCAGGATGAAGTTAACAGATTAAAGAGATTAATCGGACGGGACGAAACCTATTTAAATGCTGAGCATCGAGTGGTGATTAGGCAATGGAACTGCTGCTATCTATGATTTGCATTCAGGCATTTTTGCACAGTTCATGATGCATAATTTCCCCTCCCAACAGAAGGAGATGAATGTCATTGCGTTAATTTAAATATCCTTGGATCTTTTGAAAATATCAGCAGGGAATGGAAGTAAGCAGATTTCAATCATTTTCTTAGCCTCTGACAATACTGGGTCCATTCATTAGTTTCTTTGATCATTTTTTTTTTATCTATCTGAGAACTTTAAGAAAAAGCCCAAATACCAAATTATTTTAAAATCACATTTTAGCTGCCCCAAATAGATAATTTTATATATATATATATTGTGATGCTGAGCACTACATTGCAAAAATCATAAAAAGGCAGAGAATCTGGAGAGTGAAAATCACTTTGGTTTGCTGTTCCAGATGGCTGATTTACATTCTAAAAGCATCCCTAGCAGGAAAATCTCTAGAAGTTAAAAGTACACTTTTTCTGCCTTGACCTTTTTAGTGACTCGGTGACCCGAGGTCCCAGAACCACCTGGGCATCTAGAGGCAGAGGAACCACATCTTTCCACCTTTTTGACACTTGCACTCCCCTCCTCTCAGCCCCCCCCCCTCTTTTCTAAAAATATTCCACCAATTCTCAGCCCATGAGAACAGTGTTGCAGAAATGCAAGACCTTGGCTGCGTTCCTCAGGAAAATAAGTTTTTGAGTCAGATTTTATTCTAAGCAGACCTTCCTGAAAAGTTTGAAAGCATGGATGAAGCTTAGATAGAATCAGCAGCAGCCTTTTCATCATCAAAAAAAAAAACACCTTGAGACCAAAGGATTTCAGATAGTAGAAATAACACAGCTAGTTCAGGAATACACACACAACTTGGAGGAAGAGAGAATGAAGAAATTCCAAGGCTCGTATTCGTCTGAGCTTCCTTTCTATGAGCAAGCCAGACACAAAGGAGAACTCCACTTATTAAAAGATTTAAAGAGTGGCCCACAGAATTTGATCTTCATCTATTGCTGAAGGATACAAACCCAATTATTTCAGCACAAATTGAGAGATTTTCCTCTGAAGCCATACAAAAGCATAAGGCTTCATGAATAAGAAAAAAACCCATCAGGCTCACCAAGACTTTCTACATTTAATCCCCCTTAATATTGCATGTCATAAAATTATTTATTTCCTGCACTTAATTTTAACTTGTTCTTATGTCCGCCCAATTAAGAATCATAAAGTAGCAAATAAAATAGATAAATTTTACAGAGAATAGTTTTAAATTTACCTACTTTTCATTTAAGTGTATATAGATATTTTTCTGCATTCTCTCTCTCTCTCTCCCTCCCTCTCTCTCTCTCTCTCTCTCTCTCTCTCTCGTTTGCCAGATGACTAACTGTAATGAAATTTGTTCTGATCTGAAATTCCAAGGAGACACTAGGATGTGCATTTTGTACAAAATTCATCAGCATTAAAAATTTAACAATTTTCAAATGAAGAACTTTTGGACTGAGAAGATGGATACGTAACGGATGGATTAATGAAGGGAAGGAGGTAAATACACCAATTTGAGTGGGTTGTTCAAGGGCAAGCGTGTTACAGGGTGACTCACTTTTTTAAAAGGCAGATCTTTTATTATAACAGAATAACAGAGCTGGAAGGGATCTTGGAGGTCTTCTAGTCCAACCCCCTGCTTCAGGAGGAAATGCTGTACCATTTCAAACAAATGCTTTCCCAATTTCTTTTTAAAAACCTGCAGTATTGGAGCACCAACAACTTCTGGAGGCAAATCGTTCCATTGATTAATTGTTCTCACTGTCAGGAAATTCCTCCTTAATTGTAGGTTGTTTTTTCTCCTGAATTAGTTTCTATCCATTGCTTCTTGTTCTGCTTTCATCTGCTTTGAAGAATAGGTTGAGTGCCTCTTCTTGGTGGCAGCCCCTTAAATATTCTATAACTTCTACAACTAAGAAGAAATGTTCTGAGTCTGACAATGAGAACAATTAACCAGTGGAATGGCTTGCCTCCAGAAGTTGTGGGTACTCCATCACTGCAGGTTTTAAAGAAATGATTGGGACAGCCATTTGTCTCCTATAGGAATATACAGTAGGTATAGGATCTTCTGCTTGAGCAGGAGGCTGGACTAGAAGACCTCCAAAGTCTCTTCCAACTCTGTTGTTTTGTTAAGTGGATATCGAATGGAGAGGCATGCAAGTTTCAAAGAATTTGGAAATCTCTGAGCTAGTGTTTTTCTTGGCATTCAGACTCTGATCTATCTTGTTCACCTGGACCTCATATTGTCCTCCGATGCCTGGTGGGTTTGCTCCTCTGACTGTGCAGGACAGTCGGTGCTATTTTTGATGTTCAGTCTGGACTTCAATTATTCTTATTGCTTTTCTTCCATTCTGAGTTGGCCTTATTTTCTTGATCCATGGAGATCAAGTATGAGAATGGTGTTCCAGGCTTAATGTATCAAATGTAGCCTAGATTACAAGAATTAAAAAGATTGTGCAGCATGACACTGCCTTCAGTTTTGGACTGTTCTTCAGGTACATCAGGACAATGCACACTGTTCTTACAACAACCCTGTCAGGCAGATATGGCTAGAAAGGAAGATCCATGGCTGATAATGGATTTCAACTTCTGTAGTTAACCTAGTTAATCTCCATTGTTTGACTCCTATCTGTTCTTAGGCTGGTGCAGAGCCATGTGGTGTAGAGCAGATGAATCCACGGAACTTCGCTACTCTAATGAAGTTCATGTGAACTAAACTATGTAGCTTAAAGAAGAGGCATATTCTCTCTTGCTAGAGATCTTCAAAGCAGAGATTGGACCATACCTGGGGGGGGGGGGATGAGCTAGCTCAGTATTGCACATAGGTAAGACTTGATGGTCTCCTAATATCTCACAGAAGTTCAATTCTTGTTTGCATTTAGTCAGGAATAAGCCCTGAATATTAGAATAGAAGGTATTTACTTTCTCAGTAGGCATTTTGGTGTTTATGCATATTTGCAGGGGAATTTGAAGAATTAATTATATACACATTTCATTAAATGTTTTACCTTTGCATTAAACTCTGCTCTAAAATAAATTGTGGTTAATTCTCTCATGAAGGCTTAAAGGGAAGCCCCAAATGATTTGTGAAAGAATGAATTATCCTGCTCTGAAAAAAGGGAGGAGTCTTACACCTTTTTTTTTCAGGGCAGGATAATCTATTCTTTCATGAATAATTTGAAGGCCATTGTGAACTCATGAAGTGTAGTCTTAAGAACACTGAATGAGTGACAATTAACAGGGGCTGATCAATGGTCTCTAGTATGTTTAGTAGGGTTTTTTTTGTATAATATTAAGGCATGGGTGGCTAAAATAGCTTGCTGAATAAAATATGCTTTATAACTTGGTAGAACAAAGACTGTCCAAAGATACACAATACACAATACATTTGTAACTGAAATAAGACACCTTCTGTCTGAATTCTCCTTTTGTCAAAGTACAGCATGCATATAAGGATGCAACATCCCATTGTATGAAAGGTAATACCTGTGATAAATTAGTCATTGATGGAACATATGCCTTGCCATATGTTCCTAATAGCAGGCCGTTTTCACATGATAGATATAGTGGAAGAGAGCTGCCAGACAGAGCTCGCAAGACATCCAGATGACCACTGGATGGAAGCAAAAATAATAAATAAATAAGAAAATGACAACTCGTTGTTGTCATCTGATGGTTGTCCAGATATTCATAGCCTGTTTCTGATAGCCTTCTTCAGAAATAATGTTTACCACCTATAAAACCAATTAGAGATATATGCTTTAACAAATATTAATTCATATACTTGTCAAATAATAGGTATTTGACAAGTATTTCTTCTATTTTGGAATTCTCATCTGGGCATTGACTGGACCGAAGCCTACTTACTTGAGCAAAGGTTTGCAGTGACATCTGGAAACTTCTGTGAGTCTTTTGGAATATAATCTTATTTGGTTTGACAATCCGTTTATTAGGCCAAAAACAAAAAAGCAACAACCCAACTGTAAAGAGCACTTCCTCTATGATTTGATTGTGGATGAGTGGGCCATTAAACCTCTTGGACATGGTGGACATGTTTTCCCCTTTCCGAAATGAGTTCATTTGGATTTTATGAGTCTTTGGTTCTCTTTAGGGCTTCTGTCCCAGACTCAACCAGATGACAGACTCTCCTTGCAAAATTGGCCCTGCTTAGGATGACCCAGCCCCTTCTGCAAATGGAGGGGTATGGAGAGATTGAGGCGGGGGGGGTTTCTTGGACCACTATGAGGAATATTTTTGACATCTGTTAAATAAAAACACCTTATTTCACTCAGAGGTGGACCTGACTGAGCAGGTCCTATGGAAATGACAGAGTTCTGATATCTGGGAAGAGGTTGAGCTAGTTACAGATAGGCTTCAAGTTATGATAATAACTGGGACTGAAATTTCCATCACTAAGCATATATCAGGAAAGGAAGAATGTGGGTTACTTTATTAAGTGGAGATTCTTGATTTTTAACTGTTCATGTACAGTGTTAATTAATATATATTGGTATATATAACAACATATTCAAGCTTTGTAACTTTGAGTTTATGATATAGAGTTACATATGAATTAGATCACTATAGCATACTTAATAAACCATGCTTACTGCAATGTATGAACCCAACCACTTTGTATGCCAGGACAAATCATAAATGTCGTTCATTCTAAATTATGCATTTAGTAAAACGAGCCCATTCCTATGCAAAGTTAAATATTTCCAGAACCTTTGGAACTATCTACAGGCTTACAATAGAGAATTCTTTCCCAGTTCTGCATATCAGACAGAGCAGTGAAGCAAAGAATGTACATCACAAAGTACTCGTGGTTTATTCATCATCTCATCTGTCTCTTAGTATTCATTATTTATGGTTGCATTTCATAATGCATCTTTTTAACATGCCACAGGATCTGTCTCTGAAAATCATTGCACAAAACATAGGAAACTACTTCCCCACAGGTCTTGGTAGCTGAGGAAGAGGAGTGTAAAATTAGAGTTAATCTTAGAGAATATTGGCACTACAAGAATTAACTGATGCAGGCAAAAAGGTAAACAACTGTTTTCCTTCTAATTATGTGACAAAAGGTATCTTGGTCCAGAATTTAATGG
>JAOYMU010000263.1:58697104-58708900 GCA_025802295.1 Psammodynastes pulverulentus
TTCATTCTCCCCCCCCCCCAAGATATCCAGAATCTTTATCAATTGCCTTGGCTTTGCATCTTTGACAGAATTTTTCAATAAGGCAATCAAGAGTAGAAAGGGTAGGTATTGGGAGTGGGGTACATACAGTAATACCTATTACAATGTGTTTCTATAAAGCTTTGGTGCTTTCTCCCCAATCCTTGTAGAGCAAGTTTATTGTAGAAAATAGTTCTTCCGAGTTCAGGGCCACTACTTAATCTCTCCAGGCCTGCTACTGGATTGTATAAATCAATCTGGTGACACTACAAGAGCAAGACCAACATTTGTTGAACCAGGCTTTCCTATTTTGGAGGGTTTAATGTTGATGTTAGCAGGATTTTGCATCCTGAAGGCATGGTGCAGGGAAGGGGCTAAGATAGTAGATCCTTAACCTGCTTATCTTCCCAACAAAAATTGCATTGCCCCCTAATTACTAAATTTTGTCAACATGATTTGAGTGCTTGGGAGGTTATGTATAACCTCTGAAATGCCCAGTCAGGTTTCATTGGTTTTGGCTCCGCCTCATATGAATATAATTGTTTTGAAAGTTCAGTCATGCAAATTGGTGAATAACTTCAATAAATAGATCCTGTAATTTCACCTCTTACACCAGATTCTAGAGAACTACATCGTATGTGGGCTTTGTAGAAGCTGATCTGAGAAACATTGATGGATTATGCAGTTTTATGCAGTTTTGCAGCACAACACTTGCTATACCTTTGATCTGCCTAAGGTAATTGATGCTATTATTACTACTTTGATGTGTAAATTCCCCAACTGCTTGGCAACCAATAGTCAAATAGTTATCTGCATAGAAGTGAATATAGAAGCTGTTTCAGGACATGCTTAAAATAAGTGCCTACCAGTCCAAAGTGCTTACCATTATTTAAATAAACAACATTTAAATAATCAAAAGACAGTAAATCAAGAAGAAATTATTAGAAATGTTTATTAAAACTAAAGGCACAAATCATGAACAAGGCTTGTTATTAAAAATAGGCACAGACAAAAACGTGCACTTCCCTCAATGTTCAGGCACCTGGAAAATGCTGCAGGTTTTGCAACACATTTGGTCGCTCAGTTGCCAAAGGATCTTGGGTGTCTTTCCTGGAAATTTACCAAAGTAGTTGCAATCCTTAAGAACTATAACAATATCTCAGCAACCTTTAGGCACCTCAACAAAATCCCCCCAACTTTTCCAGATAATGCTTTGAATCCACATCACTTACACAGGGCACTCTTAATTTCTCTTGCTGGGGTACAGTTCTCCTCTGCTGTGCTTTCAATTTTAATAAAAGAACTTGCCCAACTGGACTTCCCATGCTCCTCACTAGAAGAAGTCTGCTGAAAGGAGAATCATGTGCACTCTAGGCTTATTTCTTTGATCCAATAGATTTTAAGGCTTTGTAGAACTATTTGCATTGTGAGCTATACTAAGTGCTTCCCATTCGGATTAAGGTACCAGAGCTCCTGGCTCCAAGCCTCCTTGGTTCTTAGGTCGATAGCAGCAACATTATCTGGGGTACATATGGTCACCATGTTCAGGATCAAGATACCTTGTTAGAAGGAAGGGGGCAGGGTGGATGGGTTTTCTTATAATAGGCTTCTGGTGCAACAGGCATTCTTGTTCATACATGTACCTGATTCTCCAAAAATCATTTTAATCACAACAGCAGCAAATTATCTCAAGATTTCTATTCTTAAGTGCTTGGAAATTCTTGCTAAACATCTTGAGGTCACCATTCCAACCTGTTACAGAATGTTCAATTCTGCTACGCAAGGCCAACTTGCATAAATCATGCTCTTCTCATAGGTTGCCTGCAACATACCTCTCCATTCCATCCTTAACTCAAGTTGTGTCTTAAAAAAAAAAAAATCTAGATTGCTTTTCTCAGATTGAAGCTTTTGACCATTGGCCACTTTCTCAGCTATCAATGGTGCTCATCAGTTTATTTAGGATCTTCCAATCCACTAGTTTAAATAGAAGGGCTGGCGTTCCTCAAATAGCATGAAGATCGGCTTCTTTCAAACAACATCCTGATATCTTAGCCAGCCAGAAGGGTTACCCACAATGAGGTAGGGTAAAAAAGCATGAGGCGTGAAGTTCATGACTTGAAAAATTATGGAATAGCTTTCTGTTGCAGGTGATGCTGAAGTTGAAGGAGGAAAACATTAAATAGCATTTTAATGTAGAAGTGAAAATTGAGATTATCAGGTAAGATAGCGGCCATTTTATCTGTTGAATTGGGGGAAACTTGAGGGGTCCGTAGGAAGTTGTTATGCAGTCATGCATAAATCCACCCCCCCAATCCCAAGCAGGCAGAACAGGGTTCAAATCCTGATTTGTTATTATGGAAATATTGTTCAGCTTATTGAATCATAAGTACACTGCATTTTGTTGAAGCCTCTTCAGGAACTTTTATAGGACATTTCAATAATAATTATGAGGTGTTTGTCATTCTACTCCAGATAATTATGCTGTACTCCTTACATTCTAGATAACTATCAAAAAGGAAATACATTCAAGAATTATCTAAAATGCAAAGAATACAGCATGGTTTATTGCTTTGATATATCCAAAAACTGGGCCCTGGCATCACAGCATTATTTTGTTCCCAACCAGTAAGAATGGAACATCAATTCAGGAAAGTATTGGAATATTCCAGTAGGCAAATATCAACTTGATCTTTAGAGAAAGCGTTCCCTTATTTTTTAGCAACCAGACTTTTTTTCTTCTGAAGGGGGGAAGGGGCTGGTACCCTGCACTAAGTAAACTAAAGAGAAAAAATATCTGGCACATTACAGTGACTTTTGTATGACTGCATCAGAAAGAGGTTAGCCAAAGCAGTACTTGTCTTCCCTTGTAAAAGCAAGATGTGTTCAATATGGATGTATCAAAAGATATAAATCTATCAATGAGTCCTTTGGAACCGACTGTCATTCTGTTTGCTGCAACCACTGAGATATCCACATTACAAAAAAGATAAAAATGTGTCAGAAAGTTAAGATGACCTATGTACAGAAATTCAATCCAGATTTGTAACCCTGGTGCTCTGGATGAATTTAATTAAAACTGCCATCAGCCCCAACCAACTTAGCTAACGTTTAATATTATAGGAAATCCAGAAGGCATCCAAATAAGGCTCACCTAGAGATCAGTAATTAATGTGAATATGATCAAATTGCTCTCCTGTTTGTATCTGAAACAAGAAATAAGGTGTACCTTGGTTACAGAGAACATGTTTTGCCAGCTATTATTCTGAAGTCGTGCAGTCTAAGAGAATACGCCATTAAGTTTCTTGAGGACAGTCTAGTTGCAAATGTCCAACTTGGAAAATGCGATGTTTGGCGAGAGTTGGCCGTTTCTCCTTAGGTAGAGCCTAGCAACACAGGGATAATTTTTAACTCGATTCAGCTTTAGGAACTGGCAACCTGAGAAAGAGTTGAAAGGTGAGAAGAGGACGGGAATCACGTTGTGTTTATACAACCACCTGCTGCCTGATGAATTTTGATTTGAGGAAGCATATTTGTATGTGTTGCCTGAAGAAGACCCACTTAAGAGATGCTTTTGTTCAGTCTTGTCCCCCCCAAAAAAAGCTTCAGTGAAATTTAAATTATTTGGAACTAGGTGTCACAATGCTTTACATTAGTAGTTCTCTCATCTGTTAAGAACACTAATACACAACCCCCACCCAAAGCCACACACCGAGTCATGATTACCTTTCCATAAAGCAAAATACGCTCCCTAACATGTAGGAGCACACTTTGGTGAGTTCCAGTAAATAATACTTAAAGGAGTAAGAAGGCACCTCAGGGACAGCACCAATTACTGCTTTGTGATGCACTAGGAACAATTCCTAGTCAAGCTGATGGCATTCATACCTGCTGCTAAAGCCCCATTCCTTCAACTAAAGCTACTTCTCAAAATGGATAAACCTGGAATAAAACTATTCCTTCCACAAACTCTCTTATCCTAGCACAGTGTGTGTTTCCCTCCCCCACCCTCCCTTTCAACATACCAAAATATTTCTCTACAGCAGTGTTTCTCAACCTCAGCAACTTTAAGATGCGTGGACTTCAATTCCCAGCATAATGGCTGAGGAGTTCTGGGAGTTGAAGTCTGCACACCTTAAAATTATTGAAGTTGGAAATACTGCTCTACAAGATGAACCTGCTGTCCATCCTCTATGAATAAATAGCATTTCAGTTCACTTGTCTTGACCAGTCACACTCTCTCAACATATTGATGAGACATTGAATCTCTTCGCTATTCAAAAGGCTCTTTGACCACAACCTACTTGTTCCCAGGTTCTCTGCTGCCACTTGCTAGATCAGCAATTCTAACCAGATACCTAAAGGGTCTCTTTCCACATACCTGGACATGCTGAGTTCATGCACCCATATTCCTCTGACGCTATCCTTTATCTTCCAGGAACACTGGATGGAGCCACATAAATAATAAATAAATAATATGAATCCATGATTTCTGGACGCATCTTATGCTTAGCATGGGGATTGGGATAATAAGGAGAAAGAGTCAGTGTTTTTCCCTTCACTTTACAGGAAAAGGGTAAACAAAGACATTGGTTGCTTACGGTCTGACAATACTGTGTAGGGTTGACCTCCCTTACTATCATGGAAAATAGATAGCAACCCGCCTTTCCTCCTGCTGAAGCAAAACGTCCCAATAACTTCATTTCCTACGACAAGCAGTGTCCCCTCTGCCTTGCTGTCTGTCTGCTCTAAACCTAAAGACAGCTGAGCAGACCGAGCGCTTCACTATTTAAAAAAATCACCATAATAAAAACCCATCCCATCCCTAGATAGATATAGATGTATTCTACCAGGGAATGGACTTTCCACAAAATAATATCCATAGTGGGAGGTGAGGAACACCCAAAATAAATAAATAATCTGTACAGGACCCTCCTTAAAGCTTTATGGTGAGGCTTACGAGGAAAAAGAAAAAAAAATATGTTTGTTATCAGCATCCAGAAACAATTCGCCCCACCACTCTTGGTGCTTCATATTTGAAAGCCAGTTTCCCCTTTTCAACCAGAACCTTTTTTAAAAAGAGCAAAAAAAAAAAAGTTCACCCACTTTTCTAACGCATCCAATTACCCATTACCTTTCACTAGTTTGAGCAGCATGTTTAACAAAAAGGCTTCCATTGTATCATCCATCCTATCCATCCAGTTGGTTTTCTTTCTTCTACTTGATCATGCTTTGACTACTGAGTTGCAAATCTCTGGTTTATCATTTGCCAGCATACAGAATTTCCCAGTCCTAGGTAAAGGTAAAAATGCCAGCCAACCAGGTAGAGATGGACTGCAAGGGGACAGATCAATGACTGTTCTGAGAAGTACCATTCTGGTCACCTTCTCCCACCGCTGTCTGGCAGAAAGGTGTCCCTCCCAATAATGTGCTCAGTGCTTCTGCCACACAACCAAACAAGTTTGCTGAGAAAGGAATGGAGGGGCCCCCTCTTCTAAGGGTAGCTTCTGACCATCGTGTTTTTCTAAGCCAAGATTGAGAAATTGCTCACAACATAGAAAATTAAGCACCTGATAAAAAAGGGGGCCTGCCCACAGCCAAGTATTATCTAAAGTGAAATTCAGGGAAAAGGAGTGGTTCAACAAGAATAACTAGGCTGCTGCAACAGCATCTCTAAAGCTATCCCTATAGATTCCAAACATGGCACCAGAGAATCAAGGTGACCCTACTCACCTATTCCTAAGTATTATTACTACTCTGGGCCTGGGCACAGCAGGCTTGAGGTGATGCCTGCCGTCTCTCAATCAGATCACAAAAACAAGCTTGCAATGTTCACAGCAGCAATTAGCTCCGCAGCCATCTCCCTCAATTACAAGGAGATGGCCAGCAAAAGGCGGCAGCCCTTCCAGGAGCTGAGTGCTCTCACTGTCACTGATGCCAGACCACGTCCTGCCATTTTCCTTCCCTGGCATCTGATTTACAGCACACTGGCCCTGAAGATGACAACTAGCCCTGGAATTATATCAGATGTCAGCTGCAAAAAGACCCCCCCCCCCCGGTGGTGGGGTAGAGTTGACCAGGTGGCGTTCCCCCTTCCCCAACCCGAGGATATTCAGAAATCCAAGGAGGTGAAATCTCCAAAGTCACAGTCAAAAAGCTCACTGATGCCTTCACCCTCCTCGAGCCCAAAATGATAGTCCTGAGTCTGGGGTGGTGAAAGTGCAATGAATTCAGAGGGCAGAAAACTTGAGAAGTCATCCTTGCCCTGCAGAAGCAAGGCATCCACAGAAGCCAGTGGTGAGAGGTTTACATCATCCCCGGGACACTTCAGAGGCAGCGTAGTCTCTCCGGATAACAAAGGTTCTGCCAAGAGATAAAGGGGAGACTTAGTAACCATCATAATAGATATACCCGTGCCTTTAATCCCAAGTGAATATCCCAAATAAAACCTTGTCTGTACATAAACACAAAGTTGCTTAATCTTCCAATTATATACAATGTTTCTTCCAAAATTTCATGGCTCAGCTGCAACTACAAAAATATCTGACGTGGTCTCTATCACAAATTAAGAATACATTACATATGCCGTAATTTGAAACAAAATGTGAAAACCTTTTCTTAGAAAAACTCTTAAGAGAGAGAAATACACTTGGTACAGAAATGTATCAAGAAATGCCTTGCCTTTCTTTCTCATTTGTAGTTTTTTCCCATCAAGCCTTTCTAGGTAGAGCCTTTGTAGAAGTATGTTAGCAAAAACACAGCTTTTGTCACCTTTCTCAATGCTTCTCTATCCCACTAGATTGGTATTACAATTATCTTTTGGTCAAAGTAGTACATCCTATGTATTAAGAACCAAAATGTAAGCCTGGATAATACTTCAAAGCATTTAAGTTTCCCCTCTTATCGTTTCCTATCTGATTACCATATATCATCTCCCCTAATGCCATCTGTCTCTATGCCTTCTCTCTTTATTCCACATCTTTGTCAAAAAGATTCAAAATAATCATATCCACTGAAGTGCAGAACCAACAATGCAAGACCAACAACAACTCGCATACATATTGCAAAAGGATGTATTTGCTTTAGAGCCAGGGTTTTTGAAAATCTGGCTTGCTCTTGCTCATAATTTAAGATCAGATGTGGGAGTCTTCCTGTATCTAGTATATTTTGTATATTGCAAATGCTATGAAATAGAAACACAGAATAGAATGTCCTCCCTTATGGCATTTTGATACAGGAATGTCTTTCTCTTAAGATAAAAATGGGCATGATTCTTCAAACTAGGGCCATAATTTATATTTACAACTGCTACCAAGCAAAATTATTTGTTTTGGAAGTTGGACAGATTTGAAGGCTGAATTTGTTTTGCCTAACAGAGGCTTAGCAGTCATTTCCAGCTCAATTTTGGCAGTGTAATCTCAGCCTGAACAAAACTATGCCAGCAAATTTGAAGAATGAGAGTAACAGCAGATTGAAAGGGATCAGTCGAAATACCAATAACAACAAAAAGGAGACTTAGCAGAGTTCACAAACTACTGGACAATACCCTTAATTTCGTATCCTAGCAAATAATGCTGAAGATCATCGAATTGCATATTAGAACCAGACATGAAAAGGGAGGTATCAGCCATTTAAGCTGGTTTAGGAAAAAAATAGAGAACAAGAAATATTATATCAGATGCATGTTGAATAACTGAGAAAGCTAAAGAGCACCAAGAAAAAGTCAATATGAGCTTCACTGATTATAGAAAAGCCTTTGATGGTGTCGGCCATGGCAACTTGTGGAATATCTTAGGAAAATGGAAATTCCAATACATCTCAGTATCCTTTGAGAAACCTACAGTCAAGTCGTCCTTGACTTACAACAGTTCATTTAGTGACCATTCGAAGTTACAATGGCACTGAAAAAAGTAACTTATGACTGTTTTTTCACACTTACGACTGTTGCAGCATCCCCACAATCATGAGAGCCGGGGTAAGGCGAAACACTCCTTGATGTGAGTGATGTCGAGTTGGCCACTCCTACCCAGTCACATGACCACCCGCCATGCCTACCTAGCTGGTCATTAGGACAGAGAACCAGTTGTTAAATTATTTGAATCCCACCACTGGCCCTAGGTATCTTCTGGAAGAAGCAAGAGCAAACTATTTCTCAAGCTATGGCCATAATAGAGCCTGCCCATTATGGTCCCATGTTGTAACAGCTGCTAGATGAAGTGTCTCACCTGATGATCCCTCTATCCCTGCTCTCCCCAATGAATCATTAAAGGAATGTGTGGGCCATTAAGCCAAGGGATGACTTGGGAGTGGGGGAGGCCCTTAGAGGCCAGGCAGAAGCCCAGACCCACCTGCCCTGGTCCTCCCAACACCTTCCCCGCCCCTTGACACACTCCCATGTTCTGGTTTCCACCCCTTAGCCCTATAGGCATTTTCCCACTCCCTCTGGGTCCCGTCAGGCCTTAAGCCTGATTTCTCTAATGTGGCCAAAAGCCTCTCCTGTTTGTGAAAGTCACCCAATCTTGGGGTTGACTTTTGAGGGAGCCTTTGCCTTTGCCGTGAGTGTTCATCGGTAACAATAAAAATCTTCCCTCATAGTGAAGAATGACAATTTCCAGCATTATTTCAACAAGGAAGAAATCTGTCTTTATTCTCCATGCTTTCAAGGCCCTTTCAAAGACTTCCAGTCAAGCCAATTAAAAGTAGGAAAATGGCGCAACGGTATTAGTGAAAGCACTTTCTCTTTTTTTTAAAAAACGAAGTGGTTGGGAAGGGAAATTAATCAGTTGAATTAAATAAGTTGTGTTTCTAAATGTGTGTGTTTAAGTATGCAAATGCACACACTCTACACACTTATACCTAATCTAGCTATGTTTCAGTTTTTATTTTAAGTTTTTATTAGCATGATGGGAACTTCTCTCCCCCCCCCCCAGACACACAGTATGATCCAATCTAAATTTTTCTCTCTTTCACAGGCATAGCAGGTAGGAAAGAAATTCCTCCTGCGTGGCACTGAGAACTATTCCAAGGACAATTAATGCTAATCACACTGGGAAATGCTAATCTTCCACTTTGTTCATATTCTGTTCCGTTTCTCCCCACATCTCTGTCCTCTATGACTCAAAGTAAAAAATGAAGTTACGTACTACATGTTACAGGTTTTCACCATGTTTTGCTATTTGTAACAGGGAATTTTGAATTTCTTAAGAAGCCTTTAATACTCTACCTTTGCGTCAAGGCCAAGACCAGCTAGAGACAAAATAATTGAGAGGGCAATATTTCTGAATATAACTCCCCACTTTACTTCGATCACGATCACCTTACTGACATATTCAATATTTCTGATGAGAAATCCAGCAATCAACATACCTAAACAAAACAGTGATAACCACCTGATTAACTCTTTCAGAGACCCACATAAAATCTGACATTTTCTTTGTTTACACAAATAAATATCTTTTACAAAGGTTGAACGGGGTGGGGGTGGGGAGGGAAGGAGAGGAACAGATGGAGAGTATTGCAGGAAAAATAAATGCAACAAACAATAAAAAGAATCAAAATTTACAGCCTCAAGGCTAAAACCACAGACCTGTTTCCCAGCCATTCTAAAGCTGAAGTTGTACCCTCTCATATGTCAACATGATACAATAAAGTAGACAAGCAAAAGTCATCTCAATAATACTTAGCTTGATAAGCAACAGCTAAGCTGATTAAGTTTTTCCTTTCATGCAATTGTGTTAGAAAACCCTGTTCTTGTTAAGGTCTCCCTTTCTGCAGCTGGTCACAAGAGTTGGCATTGAGGGTAATTCCAAAGGCCAGGCTTGTTTGGCAGTCTACTCATTACAACCCAGAACCAACTGCAAAAAGCAGAATCGATCCATAATTCTCAACATCTATTGCCCCTCACAGACAGCCTTCTGAAAGATGGAGTACATGAGTGACCCAAGAAGGAAGCTTTCATAACAATGGTTAATCCTTCTTTATAAATTGAAAGTAATGTTTAATAATGTGAAATACTAGTCTGCAAGAACCCAGCCTACTTAATGAGAATGAACTGGCATGCTATTTATTGACATAATGCTTACCAAGAAAAGGAGGGAGAGGAGGTAGCCCCGGTACTTTAATTAGCTGCATAATTTTGCCACCAATTACTGAACAAAAATAGAGGCATACAATTCCAAAGATGCTCCCACCAGGTAGACTCTCTTTGCCTGTAAGACTCCAAATTAGGCCCCAGATCACTGCTCCTATTGCCACTAGGAAAAGAAAGTGGGGTGGAGAGGAAGGAAAGAAATGTTAAGTATGGGCCGTATCGATATTCAGAAAAGGGGAAAATCATCTGTAGGATAAGGAAGCAAAAGTTATTCTTGTACTTTTCCCTATTTGTGATACTATTTTTAAAATATGTTCTGCTTTACCTTCATTTAATTTTTTTTTCAAATGTTATTGTTTATTTCTTCTGAAGGAGAGAGAGTATTTATTTGAAAAGTAAAAATGGGGGAACAGGGAAAAATACATCAAATTTTTAAAAATGTAAGGGCAACTCATGCATATCTCCATGTAAAGATAGTGCTTTACAGTAGGGTTTCAGTAAAGAATTACCATATTTTCTTACAATATTGCAAGAAACATGAAGAAGTCACAAGTAACATCAAAACTTTATTTCACAGAACAATGGAGTTTATAAATTTATCTTTTCAATCTTGAATTTGTTTACTGATTGATCAAATTTATGCACTACCTATCTCAATATCCAAATGACTCTGAGTGGTCTCTTAGCAATATGAAGTATCCAGGGAATTCATTTCTGTTGTCCAGTTGCCAATTTCTGTATAGTAATTTTGTAATTCAGAATATGAATATGAACAAATTAAATTAAACTGTGCCTCAAAGTAAAATTAAAGTACATAGTGGCTTTTTCCCAGAATGTTACAATTTTTGAAGATTGAAAAAACTTGTATGAATTATTACATCTTGAACAAAATGATATACTGAATACTTTTCTGTACCAGTATAATGAAGTCCAGTGTGGCTGAAACATTTTTGAAACAAACATCTATTGAATTTTTTTTTGATAGATGTTAAGACATTTTCCTTTGTTTAACCAAGCATGAATCTCCTATTCCTTATTCCATTCAGTCTCTAAAATGTATATATCAAATTGATCATGGTAACATGGTAAACATTATTTATTTATAACATTATTCTGAAGCTTAAAATGTTGCATATCCCCGACTTACTTTTAAGATTGTTACAAAAGGAAAGGAAACATTTGCCTGGAATGTAGCAGGAATCTATCCACCTCTTGGGAAGCAAAGTTATAACTTGAACCATGCAATAATTTGACTTTAACAGTTAACCTTTCCCAAATTCAGATAATTCAGTCACGACTAGGTGTCAGTACCCTCCGTGTCAGCAGAAATTGTAATAATGAAAAAATGACAAAATGTAAGTCATAACCTCACACACAAATTTAGTCCTTTCATTATTGCATTCCAGAGTTGAATGAACACCAGTCAGTTGGATAGTTTGCATCATGATGTCATGACTACTGTATTTTTGGGACTATAAGATGCACCGGAGTATAAAAGGCACCTTAGTTTTGGGGGAGGAAAACAAGAAAAAAAAACTTACTTCTGCTTCTGCCTCCCAGCAATTTGCCTCCTTGCAGCAAACAGCAGTCTGTTTCAGTTTCACTTTTAGTTTCAGCACAGCCTAATTAGCACTCGGCCTCTGGAAAATCAGCTGTTTCAGGCTGCAGGGATTGCCACAGCCTATTGGCAA
>JAOYMU010000263.1:58752587-58770182 GCA_025802295.1 Psammodynastes pulverulentus
ATCATAACACAGGATTTCACAACAAGAATAACCTATTTGACACCCTTCCTATGTTCACCATACTATTTACTCTCTTCTTTCCTTTTAGAAACCCAAGATATAAAACCCAAATTTTCTCTATTTGTTAATGTTGCTACATTTTAAGCATTTTGTAAGATAGTGTACTTTTCAAAAACCCCAATTTTTGTGTCATATTTATGCAACTGAATTTAAAAAGTTCATTTAAAAAAAAGCATCTTTAAAATTTGTTTGATATGTTATCTGCTCTTATAAAAGAGGCACGGATAAATAACACATAAGCAATAACACTTCCAAGTACCATAACTACATTATCAAATGATATCCATCACGCAGAAAATTTGGTTATTTCTTTTGTTGCTGAAGAAATTGTAGATGACATAGTGCACCTTGATGCAAAAAAGTTACTTGTGTCATCTGATCCTTCAATTTTAACATTTAATTCATATTTCTTGGTTTTAAAACAATGAAGAGATATTTTCCTCAGCTGATAACATAGAAGGGGAAATTGGGTTTCTTGAAGAAAAAAACAAAACAAATACTCGTTTCAAGCTCTAATCAGCAGAAATCAGCAATCTATACCAAACATTGTGGACAGACTTCAAGTAGACATTCATATCCAATGTTAATATAAATAAAAGTTCAGTATTGCAAAGGATGTTCAGATATACATCGTTTTAACTTCCATTGGAATGTGTTTGTATCCAAATAGTTGTCAGGATTATTTGGTAGTAGATCTTTTATTATGTACAAGGAAGTCAGAAACATCATGCCAAACATTACTGTCATCATATAGGTAGGTCATGGATGATTGTAGTGATGGTTGTAGAGTGTGCCGATGATACTCAAAGAGCCAAAGAACAATCCCCCAAACCACAGCAGCAAAAAGTGGGAAGGGATCTTGTTTGGGCTGTGGGATATAACCCTTCTCTACTGCCAATCGAGACATGCCAAACAGGATACGAGATAATAGATACATATTTATCTGTTCAGGAAAAAAATACTGAATTAAAATTAGGCAATTAGCACCCCAGGAAAATGAGATTACTTGAAACAACTTTCAATTTAGGAGATCATCAAGTTCTTTCCTACCAAAATCAGTCTCTAATTTTAACCAGTCTGCTTGGATTTTAATAAGGTTCAGCAACAATTTACATCTATCCTAAATCTAATGCTAGAAATACAAGGGGGTTGTAAATCAATCCTCTTCCGGTTGCATGAAGACTGGTTTCAAAAGAAATGCATCTGTATGCAAAGTATATTTTCTAAAAAGCATCCAGGCATTCTTCTGCCACAATTATCTAACACTGTGGAGTATCAGTTGTAACTTACCAAATGATTTTTTTTCATCCCGGAAGAAATAATGCTTCTCTAAATGGGTTTACCATTTGAATAACAATATTTACCTTTGGTTAAAATGTTCATTGAATGTGGTTAGCAAATAGATAGCATATATTCTTTATAGCAGGGCAGATAACAGATAATCAGAGTTGGAAAGGACCTTGTAGGTCATCTAGTCCAACCCCCTCCCCCCACCCAAGCAGGAGACCCTACATCATTTCTGACAAATGGCAGTCCAATCTCTTCTTGAAAGTTTCAAGTGATGATAGTCCCACAACTTCCAAGGGCAAGCTGTTCCATTGGTTGATTGTTCTGTCAGAAAGTTCCTCCTTATTTCCAGGTTAAAGCTCTCCTTGTTCAGTTTCCATCCACTATTCCTTGTCTGGCCTACAGGTGCTTTAGAAAATAGCTTGCCCCTTTCCTGCCTGTGGCAGCCCTTCAAATATTGGAAGACTGCTATCATGTCTCCCCTGGTCCTTCTCTTTACTAAACTAGCCATGTCCAGTTCCTGTAACCATTCTTCATATGTTTTAGTCTCCAGTCCCCTGGTTGCTCTTCTCTGTACTTTTTCTAGAGTCTCAACATCTTTTTTATAACGTGGTGACCAAAACTGGATGTAGTACTCTAGGTGTGGTCTTACTAAGGCTTTATAGAGTGGTATTAGTACCTCCATTGATCTTGATTGTATCTCTCTGTTAATGCATCCCTGTTAAGGGCCTGTTCTCTGGAATAAGATTGTCCCCAAGACCCAAAGGGACCCCAGTCTACTATTGTTTATATGAGCTGTGAAGACTTGGCTCTTCACCCAAGCTTTTGGCACAAGAAAGTGAGACCCCTCGCTTCATTCCACTTGCCAATTTTTATCTTTTATTAATGTTCTTGTAATGTGATTGTCGTGATCCATCCAGAGTAGTTGAGAATTGGGCAGCATACGAGTTTATGATTACTAATCCCTTTCTTATATTTTGCAAGAATGAAAGAAAGATGCAGAAGAATTGTATACAGATAAATTCACTACCCCATCTGCGACAGATACACAAAAAACTAATAATGGAAGAATGTGATGGAACAATTTACTAAATTTCTCTAATTTTCCTTTTACTCTTCATTAGAGCAATAGAACCATAAATCTAACACAAAACAACACAGTTGCTTACCTGGCTGTTAATATTATTATTTTCCCCAAACACTAACCAGCCCCCAATGAAGGCTGCAATGAAAGACTGAAATGGAACCTTCTTTCCTTGCATTCGTGATTGCATGGCCATCAAACCCTTATAAGTGAATACAAAATAGGCCAGGTTTCTGGAATGAGTATAGGTAGCTTGAAGAATTGCTTTCAATTTTTCCTTTAGACTAAAGGGAAGAAACAAGGAACAATTATTACACATAACATTATTTCTCTGAAAATATTATAAATCAATTATAATATTTATTGGTCATTGCTTCTGATGTACATTAAAAAGTCACAATGATCTTCATTTCACTTTCAGAAAATACTAGAAAACTAAAGCCACATAAGTCAATCTGTTTCTAATAAAAGAGCATGAATGTTTTCTAGTCAATATAGAGATGTGCTCAAATGTTCATAATTTTTACAGTTTGTGGCACTTTTAAAAAGATTTATAGCTGTATAAACTATAACATTGGAATTAACATTGAATTAACATGCAGTTAAGTTAAATCTGACATGACTAAGATTGTTAAAATTATTAAAAACTCAAGGAAATTCTACTGATATCTACTAGCTCAATTCTATTATATTTAGTCATGAGAACATCTATAATCTTCAACTACAGAATCACATTAACAATGGATAAGATTGCAATGTTACTTCTACATTAAGGGCTGATATGATGGCAGCATAAAATGCATTGGACATAGTGAAACTTACTTGAGAATATATAGGTATGTATTGTTAGATTGCCATCATAAACCCCCTCCCTTGATTTCCTAGAAAATGTTGTTTCTATGGATAAATATCCATAAAACAGTATTAAATATATTTATAGTCTGATTTAAGTACAAAAAGGACAAAGGGTATTATTACTCTAATACAAGACAATATCTTCTTTTTCTGTCCTAATATAGTTAATTCAGTCAAAAACATCCAAACAGAAACATTAAGAATGCAGAGAAGAAATCACAATGTGTACTAAAAAAACTACAGATAGCCCTTGACTTACAACCACAATTGAGACCAGAATTTCCATTGCCAAACAGGGTGTTTGTTGAGTCGTGCCCAATTTTATGACCTTTTTTTTGCCACAGTTGTTAAGCAAATCACTGCACTTTTAAGTAACTCATACGGTTGTTAAGTAAGACATTGCTTGTTGGAAGCTGGCTTCTGCTTCCAGAAGACTGCAAATGATGATCAAGTAATTCCGGGACACTGCAACCACCATAAATACATGTCAGTTGCCAAGCACCCAAATTTTGATCATGTGAGTGTGGGGATGGTTGTACGTGTCTGTAATGGTTGTAAGTGTACCAGTTGGAAGTCACTTTTTTCAGTAATGTCGCTAAACTAATGGTTGTAAGTGGAGGACTACCTATATTTTAAAAAATATGCACACAAACAAAGTAGGCTTCTTCAACTTCTGTGGCTTTATTTTGTAAGTGACAAATGCTGTGAGAAATGTACCTTCCATTTTTGAAGAGAAATGTCATTACCAAAGCATGAGGGGCACGGACTTTGGCTCCATATCTACCAAAAATATAGAAAATGCATAAAATTGTCAGTGAAATAAAATTTAATGTGTGTTTGAATGCAATTATTGCAAGTAAGCAATACCCCAATCAAGAAACTGACAAAAAGTCATCAATAAACAGCCCAACCAAAGAATCTCTAAAACTGCCCCCACCGACACAGATAGGCAAGACGCCAGAATATAAAATGACAGCAAACAGCATTCCTTACTAGCACTGATGAAATTACCTAGTTAAGGTAATGAAATGCCTGCAAGAAAAGCAAGCTCAGAGTACCAAGGATCCCTAATTATTTCTTTATGTAATTTGAAAACAGCAGAATATAGGGATACGGTTCTTGGGATGACAAATCAGTACCTTTCACAACTCCTTTGCCATGTATATTGGAATATAAATTGTACAAACAGGTTGAGTTTGTTCTCCACTGAAAGACTTAACATGCTTGCCTAATATGGCACATAAATCTGAATACTCAGATTTAGTGTATCACTAAAACAATGTTCTGAAACCTTCCTCACTTTTAACTTCTTGGAATACTCATTATCATGGGGGAAATGATATCTAATGCTTTGAAAATATAAAAACAGCCAAGAACAGGAAGATAATCTTGTTCATAAGAGAATCACAGTTTGTTTCGAAGTACCATCTGCTAGAAAAGAAACTTTACTGTTAACACCAGAGATGATTTTAAAATATCTAGCTACAATGTTGCAGGAGCTGAGATAGGTAAATACTAAACAATGTACAGAATAACTATTACTTTATTAGAATGATAGTTGAATGAATGGATTTTGGAGATATTTACAAGGAGAAAACAAAGGATTTATCAGTAAGCATTAAGTACGAATGATTAAAAATGAAATCCAGACCTTAGAAGGCATCACCTAAACTCACTGGTGTTCTGTTAATTTATATATACAGCAAGGTTTAGCATAATTCAGTATATATTGAACCAATGCTGTCCTCTAAAAAGAAATGAAAACTCAATCTAATAGACATATTATCACTCTGTCAGTAATACTTCTTTGAAGACAACCATAAGAATTTTGGTATTCCCTGAAATGAAATGCAGATAAAGCATAAAAAGCAAATGTACAGATATATAAATAGCCAGGACTACTTTAAATTATTTAAATTACCCCAGGCTGACAGTCTGATCAGTCACTCAACTTAGCGTGTCTATAATTTGAAATCTTATTTACAGAAGATTGGGAGAATCTGCCATTAGACTAAAATCTTGTAACTGCCCACAAAAACGTCACTTACACACTATAAACAAAACATCAGTAAAAAAGGTCCAGTTTTTATTTTCTCACCAAGCAGACACTACGGGGCAATCTATTGCAGCATCCCACAAAGCGGGGTGCTGTGAAGAAGAGCGAAAGCTAAGTTGGAGACAGCCCAGCCAAGAGCGGTCAAGTGCAAATCTGCTTCCTCCCACTCAATTCTTAGTGAAATCTGCGTAAACCCCCGTCCGTGATCGCCAAGGGGATTCTTTGGAATGCGAAAGAAAGACGGTCCCCAGCTCAGACTTACACCGCTCCGTTGCGGAAGCCCTTGAGCACCGCCAGCGTGGTCTGATATTTCCGTTGCTGCAAGAGAGAATTGACGGTGTAGAGCAAAGTCTTGAGAATCGCCTGATCGCCCATTGCCTCAGCCTTGACACTTGCGATCTAGCAGCCGGTCAATCCGGGGAAACAACTTGACTGAAACACAAAAGGCATAGAAGTAGAGCTTCAGGAAATAATGTCCAAGCGGAAAACCAACCCCTGAACTTTAGTTCCGCTCTAATTTTATAAGCTCGCGAGAAGATTTAAGTTACAGACAAAGAAAAATGTACCGTCGTGTAATTATAACTTTTCCTTTCCCGGCTTTTCAAGCGGAAACAGCTTCTCTCTATGTCTGCATCTTTAAAAGAAGGCGTGAAGTCGGTCGTTAAAGATCGACCAAATTGCAACGGTAGTGTTACTAAAGTACAAGCATTTTCAGAAGCCAAGCCATCACAATTGTCATTCTGAATATTATGGGAAATTAATCTATTTTGCAGAAATGTAGGACGTCATTTTGTCTTAAATCCCTAATTTTACAATATAGACTAATAATTGTGATCTATATTTTCAATGTGGCAAATTTAAAGAAGATAAACAAGATTGGATCTAATTAGAATGGAAAATTATCAGATCCTAGGGGTTCAAATTAGATTGGAAACTTAAAATGCATACACAAACACACTAGTGCCCCAAGAAGGCATGACAAGCCACTTTTTAAACAGTGCCAAGAAAACTATGGAAGTGTCTTAATAAAAATGTTTGATGGAAAAGGTGCTACCAGACTCCTTATTTTTCTCCATGAAGTTAACCAAAGGTTTAGTTAATTCTTTTAATGTTATATTTTCATTTGTGGCAGTTTTGTTTTAAAAAACTTAAAATGTTATTTTACTAGAAATAATAACATGAATGAAAACCAACACAAATTCCTCTTTGCTTTATAATTTACTTTATAGGTGGAGCCAGGTTCCATGACACTGAATTCCTGTTTTTTTCTCATGTTTCATTTTCACCCTTTAAACAAGATTATGTTAAAAGTAAACAGGTAGTTTATATGAAAATAGGATATCAATTTAACTGCTTTTCCTGTTGATCAGGTACCAGATAACTGTGGCGAATAAGTAGAATTCTTTGATATTGGATTGAGAAAAATTTTCAAACAAATGTGTTTTGATAGAGGATAAAAGTGTGCCCTTAAATCCCTCCCAGGTTTGGAATGTCCCCCAGTGGATTAACCATTAGTTTATAAATTTGCCAATCTAATAAAAAGAATTTTTTGAGCATGATCAGTCAAAAGGCATTATAAAAAAAGGCTGGAGGAAAAATGGAGTATAGATTGGACAAAACACAGACCCTACATTGATTCACTGAATTTCAGAGGGTCTCTTGGATCATAAGGCTGAATTTCTTTATGGATTTAAGAGAGATGGTTGTGTTGGCCTGCCCACTGATAGATCACAAAGATGTTAACAGCAGGTCATGCTGGCTCAGTATGTCTTGTTTATATGCAGCATCTGGCATGTAAGTCATGCAGGATGCTGCATCAAAATGTAATCTTTGCTTTGATAGGGTACATTTCCATTTTCTGGGAGGGATTTAAACTTTGATTCTCATCAGTGTTTTCACAAAGATAGTTTCCTCATTGCTCTTTAACACTTGGATTTCTTTTCAGGGCTAGATTCCTTCCCACAGAGGCCATTGTTGAGGCTACACATAGTGGAACATGAATATTGTCTTATAGTGGTTCTGAAATATCATGAGCTCCATGGCTGAAAGCTAAGCTGGTGAGCATCATTTAGACTTGGTGAGCATATCTGAAATTTTGGGAAGATGTTCTGGATGCTTTCAAAAAATTACTCCCATAATGAAAGTGTTTGGTTGTGGGTGGCTAAATGTCTGGCAGAAAGTGGCAACATAACTCTATTACCCTACCCCTGCCTTTGGTGGCTGAGTCTGAATATTAAATAGAATACATAAACACCCTATATTATGTTCTGCTGCAATAACCTTTAGGCTGCACATAGGTCCTATTTAATGCACATCCAAATCCTTAGTTGAATAATACCTTCACTGGGAGCAATAAAAAAAGTACAAAACATCAAAGGAACTTTCAGGTGCTCCAAATGTATGAGTCATGCAAGATGATACAACAAGGAGGAATGGATGAAGAGGCATGGAAGTCCCCAAAATCTGGACAAATGGTCCAGCCATGAGATCTCCTGTGAAGAATCTGAAATGGAGTTTGATGTTGGTGGCAATATCACCTTGCCAACTGGGATAAAGAACAAGGTTGTCCCTAAGCTCATATCGCAAAATGCCTTTTTTTCCTTTGCTCTCAATTTTTTTCCTTTCCTTTCCTTTGCTCTAGACACCGTGACATTTTTTCTACATAAATTAAAACATAAGGTCCCCTCCCTGAACAAGCTGAGTGACAGACTGGGACAACGCAGCAGTAACCCCTCTCGCTAACCCTACGGCCAGGAGGCCCCGCCCCTTCCAGCTTGGCTATTCCCTGAGCCAGCCTCCCCTCCCCACCTTGTTGCCTCGCGCTCCCCCTAGTGGCGGAGCGACCCTCCCTCGTCTTCCCATAATGCCCGTTTAGGTTGTTCTGCTGTGGCTGCCTCGGCTTCAAGATGGCGCAGACGATATTCGAGGCGCTAGAAGGTATATCTCGGGGAGCCGGGCGGGTTGAGGCCTCGCGTCTGGGAAAGTCCATAAAAAAAAAAAAAAAGCGCGGCTATTCCACGCTGGACGCCTCCCTCCCGCCGTTGTGGATGGGACGGGGGCTGAGAAGGCGCCGGTGCCGCCCTAAGCCATCTCTGGCGCTGAGGGAGGTTTCCTGGAACAGCCACTGTACAGTGTCTGTCTTGGAGGAGTAACCGCACCATCCGGCGGTCTTCGTGCGCGGATAAATTTGTTTCGCCCGATAAATCCCAGAGAAGCCAAATCTTGGCAAGGGACGGGAAAACAAGCAGGCGGCTCGGGTCCTCCTGGAAATTGTTCCCAAAGCAAAGAAGGGACCGTGGCTTGGCCAATTGCTACCGCCTCTTTTGCAAGTTCCGTTGCAAGGGCATTTGTTGCTTTAATTTCCTCTGTAAGAATTCCTTTTTACCTCTAAAGGTGCCTCTTCTGGGTTCTTGAATAATGCAGCTTGTGTAACATCGCCACCATTCCCTGGAAGAATTGCATCGTAGTGATTGGTGTGACATTAAAGTCTGGGCACGTACATTTGTGAAAACCACTGCCGCTATTTATTTTTTACAAATGCAGTTTGCTACTTGCAGTGGCAGTTCAAAATTGAGAATGTTCCCTGGTTACAAATTACGTTTCCTCCCCCTAACTGTCTCAAACTCCAAGATACTGTATGCTTCTGTAAAAATATTTTAAGGATTTTTGATGAGTTGGATTAGCAATCTATTCAATGCACCGCCCTGTCTATTTTGGCCAACTGGATTATTCTTCATAATATATAATTTAAAAGAACATCCATTGCTATTACTTGATTTACATATCTCAGGACCAACTAATGTGGCTAGTTTAGGTTTAGGTTCAGTTTCCACTGTTGTGTGAATCAGCCACTGAAATTTGTGCGAATCAGCCACTGAAATTTGTGCTATAATGAACTTGGTCATGGCATCTACATATTAGCATAATTTATGAAGTTTATTATGTCTTTTGAAAGTGCTCTAAAACAGCAATTGCATCGTATTTATCTGGGAAAAAACCCAAGGCTTCTCAGTAGGCAATTTGCATGTTGTGCTAAACAGTAGTTTTCTTTATTTATTGTTTATTTACTAGGCCTTATTGCCCAGACCATTAAAACATAAGCCAGATAAATATTTAGCCTAGTCTGACAAGTGAATGCAACCATTGGCATGTGTTTTTGTAGTTGATGTGGCATGTGATATCACAGCAATGAAACAGTTTTAATGGGCTGTCATAAGTCTTTCAGAAAAGTAAGCTAAACTGAATGTCCTTTCGGTACTGTTTAAAATGAAATAATTGCTGGATCCCATAAGAACTCCTTGTCACATTTAAGTTTGAAAGCTGGTTGTTCTATGTTCTGTATAGTGAAATCTGACACAAGCCATTGATTAAATTAATGCCAAAGAATAATCACTATCTAAACAATGATTGGGTCTGTGCAGAGCATTCTTGTTTTGGAACAGTTTGATTTTGAGGCCTGTCTCAACTTGAAAAAAACATGATGCATTACCTCAATATCCACAGTTTTAAGAACTAAATGTGCTGCTTTATTGAAAATCTTGTCTTTTTACTAAGTGCATCTTTGAGGCTTAGCATAGCTCCAGTAATAATATTGGACACTAGATATCCTCAAGCTATTTCAAAATCTACCTTATTATGTTCTTAAAATTATCTTCCTTTTAAAAGAAATTTCTGAGGTAGTTTTTCTATCTAATTCTCAGGATACAAGGGCTCATTTTGATTTTGTCCCCTCTGAGTTGATTTTGTTGTTTGAGTTATCAGAGACTACTGCTTCCACCAGGTTCTATCAACTATCTTTTAAAATAAATGTCAGTGATAATTTCCCTTTGATCAAATTGACGGCCAGTTAGTAGAAAAATGACAGAACTTTTCTACATAGCACTAAGATATAGTACGTATGTATGATGTTTGCCCAAAGCTCTTTATCTGGTACAATGAAAAATAATGGAGGCTTCCAGAGTCTTTACCTTTTGTTAGGGGTCACAGATAACTGACAACGTTATGTTTGATATAGTATATTTTAGGATTTAGGAAAGCTTATTAAATCACATGTACTTCAAGCGATTTATAAAGTATGATGACAAATTTTGTTATCGTCTGAATATTTGCATATACATCACATAAGACTTATGTATGAATTTCCAACTCCTTTCCAACTATAGTTAACCCAAATACAATTTCATTTTGGAAAAGCATTTAGTGTATTTAAACCACATACATAATATTTATACAAATATTATAATCAAGATATTTTTATTGAAAGTAATGAGAAAGAGCTTACATGACAAGAGGGATACTTTATTTTGCCTTATTTATAGATAATTACTATGGATTATGGATGGAGGAGGAGGAAGAGTGAAGGAGTGGAATTTGGAATTATTATTAGTCTCCTATATTACCTTGAAGCGTGATCTAATTAAGATATTGGCTAATTTGCAGTTTCAAACTATATTACAGTGGTGACTTAAATGCATTTAAGTTTTCAATTGACCCAGACAAAAATTAAATAATAATTATTCTTAGCTGGCTTATTTTATCAAGTGAATTTGATATTATTAAAAAATAAAAATCCCTTCTTATCCCTTACTGGACAAGAAGAAATTCTGTCAAGCTCCACAGTCTGTTTTTAATTAAAGCTGTCAATAGTGTCCATGGCAAACCATAGTGTTGAAATAAATTGTAGCTTTAGTATAGCAGCATGGGCACATGTTATCATTTGTCCCATCTGTGGATACTCACAATCATTGCCTGCTGGTTCATAAGCAGACAATGAAACAAGAGCCATCGCTACCTCATTTGTAAAAAGAAGTATGTGTTTAAGCATGACTTTCTAGTTTGATGTAATTCAGACTTTCCTAATCTCCTAGTGTCATCTTGATATTGGAACTTATTTTATCCCCAACAATGTAATCAAAGTTGACTAGGGATAATCAGGGACGATGTACAGAATTGAGGAAGCTGGTTTAATTTTAAAAGCCTTAACTATTTTCATACCTTGGGATTTCACTCATTGACTTTGTATTAGGCTTTCACGTTATGTTAAGTAGTATTTTTATTTGTTTAACTTTGGCTCAGTATAATACATAAACCATTGTAGTTTGCTTCATAAATCTTGTCTTAGAGTAATATGTGAGTGAAACTGTCCATTGTATGAAGAAAGATCTGGATTTAAAGTTCTATCATTTAAATATAGCAGAAGGGGAGAAATCTATTTTGTAAGTAGACTTCCCTATTAAAAAACATGTTATGTTTAAGATGCCCAAAGCATTTAATAATTTGAGGTTATAATCCTATAGATATTTACTTAAAAGAAATTGTTGGCAATTTAATTTGTGCCTTTGTGTTGGTGTTTGTCCTTTTCTAGCTTTCTAATCTTTGTGATGAGGCTAGAATGGTCATAACAGCTGCTCCACAAATTACAGAATGGTGTTTCACTCTTCATAGCAAGGACAGACAGAAAGTAATTTATATTTATTTAAATTAATACTTTCGCTTTCTGTAAGTAGATCCATATGTGGAAAATGATCTGCTGAAAAGATTCCAATACCCTTGATTAAATATGGTATCAAAACCAAATGCCTAAGGAGACTTGTCCTCTATGTAATAATTTAGGAATGCACCCATTGTGGTCAACTATCTTTAACATGATGATGCTGTAGGCATTGGAAAACATGCTGTGTAACGATACTGAGTCATACACGGAATGTTCCTAAATGCTATGATGAGAAAGAGTATCTGCCATAAGGATGTTATTTTCAACAGCGGTCCTGTGGATAGTATAACATTTACTCTGCTCTTTTGGATTATACCCTCATCCAGTGGCATGCTTAATGTAATCAATCTGTAGAATTAATACCTAGCAATCTTTGACCTAATAAAAGAATATGAAGTTCGTTTTTAATTTATTCACTTATAGAATCTAAACAAAGTCTTATGCATTTGTTTAGCTAAGTAGGCTTCCTACACTGGAACACTATGAAATCTACTGTAAGCAGTTTCGTCTTCCCTATGACCGTTGCCCTCCGTAGTAATCTGTCAGGCTAGCATTTTTAGAAAGAGATGAAAGATGTAGGAGGGAGGACCATCTTGTTACAATAATTATTTGCTTGATTGTGAATATCAAGCTATTTTAATGGAGAACTATATTCATATTTGTATATTGTTGTACTTATTATCCTTTGAAGAGATATTTAGGTTAATTTCTACATCCATTACATTCCTTTTTTTGGGGGGGGGAGCTCCCTGCTGAAGGTAATATTGATCTTTTCACCTAAATAAATCATGGCCTAGGGTACTAATAAATGGACTCTTCTAATAGCTGCATCTTCAAGCATTAACAAAATGCAAGCTCCTCTAACTCCTCTTTGTTTTTCTCCCAAAATGGATTTTCTCTAGTAAAAAATACGAAAGTGGTATTGGAGAAACTTATATTGATTTCCAGTCAAAAAAAGTAATTGGCAAGCCAGTCAAAGAGCCAAAATATTTGCAAAAATGGTTTAGTAATATTTATTCCAGGAAAATTAAAGTTCAGAAGATAGTTATTTGGAGAAAGGGAAGGTTGCCTTCTTGGACACTTATTAGGAACCCACTGTTTTGTAATCAAATGTGTACAGGAACAAGACATAAAATAAATCTTACTCTAATGGCTAAATTCAGATACTGGAATTCCGATATTGAAATTAATTACATCATAATGCACCCTGCCCTGCAGTCCTTTAAAAAAAAATATAAAACCTGGTTCCCCCTAACGATAATCTTCCCATGCTTATTGATGGACTTTCCTTGAGAATGTTTTATTCTGGTTGATATATTAAAACCATTGATTGTAACAGAGGGTTGATATTTGAAAATTGTGAATATATGTTGTTGTGATAATAGTATTCATTTAGTAAACACTTTTAACATAATATGGTATAGTTCAAAAGAAAAAAAACAATTATACAATTGCATTTAATAAAACTAATTTGTGGGTTAACAGGCAACCAGTAAAGATATTTGCATTTACAGTAAACTAAATGCAACCACTACATACTGTATATTTAAAGCAAAGTTCTTCAATATTAAACTGCATACATATATACATAATTAATGTTAAACAATACAGGATAAAATGAGAATAGGGTAAAATGCATTGACTTATGACCACAATTGGAACCAGAATTTCAGTTACAACAACAAATGCAGTTTGTTATGTGTGTCATCAAATGACCAGAACAAATTTTATGAACCATTTTTCCCATGATCGTTAAACAAATCACATGATCCTTAAGCAAATCTGACTTCCCAAATTGACTTTGCTTGTCAAAAGCCAGCTGGGAAGGTTGCAAATCAGAATCACATGACTGCAAAATGCTGCAATCATTGTAAATGTGAGCCAGTTGCGATCACCTGATTGTGGGAATGGTTGTGACTTTGAAGACGGGTCATAAGTCACTTTTTCTGAGACGGGTGTAACTTTGAATCATTGGTTAAACAAATAGTTATAACTTATAAGTCAAGGATTTTCTGTAATTGGGCCTTAAACTAACCCACTAATTTTAAAAAATCTTTTAAAAAAACCCAGAGCCTGGGGATTGCCACCTTGGAACCAGGAAGAGAAAGAAGAACCAACCTAGTAGAAGGAAAGAAGTGGCAGTTTTGAGGGAGGAAAAAAGTGTCAAGTAATGGTGTTTGTGTTTGTATGACCGGATGGTTGTAAGCATAACCAATAGTTTGAACTGTGATCTAGTTTGATTAAATATAGTACTTGAGTTAATAAAGATGCCTACATTTTGAGAAAACTGGAAAGAGTGCGGAAGTTAATGTGCCAAAATAGGTTTTATTGCAGTCAAATTTTTTTCATATTTTTGTCCCTGTAAGGAATACAGATTTTCTCACTGCTATTTCTATCCCTTCCAGGAATGGATAATCAGACAGTGCTAGCTGTTCAGTCCTTGTTAGATGGCCAAGGAGGTGTTACAGATCCATCGTCACAGACAGTCAACACATCTTCCTCCATCCAGTCCATGGGTGAGTCTCTCATTGGGACTTCTTTGTTGCTTCTACTTATGATGTGCAGTAACATAATAATTGGTTCCAGCGTGCACTGAGTGTATGCATGCACTACTGCTTTGTTCTTTTACCCCAGGTTTTCAAAGAGTTATATGATCCTGAAACAATATTAATGAAACTATTTTATGTTCACTAGCAGTAGGGCAGTTAATTTGCTATGTATTGTCACCTTGCTGCCATTAACATAAATTTATTTACCATAAGATAGCACTTTATTTGGTTTTGTTCTCCCTATACGTCTATTTTTTTAACAGACACATATGCTGATTCAGGATAGTGTTTTCCCAGGACAGTTAGCAATTAAGATGATATTTTAAAAACGCACAAAGACAATATAAAAACACAATAACAAATACATTACTAAATAACTTCTATGTAGCACATCCGATTCAAATTTATTTATTTCTGCAATTTATATGCTACTCAATTCAAAAAAGGCTCTGAATAGTTTACCCTATTGTAATCTGCTATCATGAATATATTAACAGTTCTGTGACAATTAAAACGTTTATTGCATAATGTTGACAATAAAATAGATTCCAGAGCATTTCAGATTTGGAGAAGTACCACTGAGAAGGCCCATATCTGACAAATTAGCTGCCACACTCAGGCATCCTGTATGGATAAAATCATACCAGTCGGAGTTCTGTTCAAATATCATGGTGTTATACCATGCAGGACCTTAGAGGTTAATATTTATCTCTTCAGCTGCAATCAGGAAAAAAAAAATGAAACCAAGTAAAGATGACATAAAACTGGCATAATATGGTATAACATCCAATTCCAGCCAGCATTCTTACTGCCAAATTTGGTGATAACTGAAGTTTCTGGATGGTTTTCAGAGGCAATCCAGTATATAATTGATTGTGGCAATCTAGATGAGAGATTAACCAAGCATGGTTTATTGATATGAGACTCTAGTTTAGTAGAATCATAGCTGTTATTGCAATTTTGGCCAATGGAAGGTGTTATGTGTGCCTGTGCCTATAGTGATAGAGATGAATCCAGCCTACAAATTTAACCATTTAGGAGAGCCTTTTCTATGCTCAGGTTGCTTCTTATGACCCACCTATTATCTCCAGCCTTTCATGCTTTGGTCGAATCACCATGGTAGTTAAGTGAGACATCACATGATTGCAATTTGCAACTTTCTCTGCTCACTTCTCTGGATGCTTCAACTGTCACTAATACATGTTTGTTGCCAAGTGTCCAATTGCAGTCATATGACTGTGGGGACACTGCAGCGGTTGTAAGGGCAAGGAATGGATTGTAAGCCACTTTTTTTCAGCACCGTCATAACCATGAATAGTTGGTAAAGAATAGTCATACTTTGGGGACTTCAGATGGGGCTTGCTGTGAGAAAGCAAAACATTCTCCTAACTGCAACTTGACAATTTTTAGTTAATAATTTTTTTATCATTTTGTTCTGCTGAAACTCTGTGTATTCTTGGGAGGAAGTCTTTCAGGTTAAATATATTTTTTCTTTTTTTGATTTCAGATGACGAAGATGTATTTCTCTGTGGGAAATGTAAGAAGCAATTCAACTCATTGCCAGCATTCATGACTCATAAGCGGGAACAGTGTCAAGGCAATGCCCCCTCACTGGCTACAGTCTCCCTGGCTACTAACAGTGTGTATACCCCATCCATTACCTCAGTGCAGCAGGCTCAGACCACCAATCGTCAGGTACAGATGAATGCTGAATGTTGGAGCTTTTGTGGTTGGGTCACCAGTTGTATCTAAGCATACCTGTGTACTAAACATGCCAGTGTTTCCTCTTATACTTCAAAGTCAGTCTCAGCATGTGTAAAACCTGTTAATGATTGTCATCCATTACCTTAGTAGCAGTCCCCAAATCTTTCTGGCTTGGCAGACTGGTGGTGGTGGTGGGGAGAAAGGGGACACTTCTGTGTGAGTGGCAGGTGTGCATGTACATGCACTCTCGCCAGGGATGGGATTCTACCGGTCCCACTACTGGTTCACTTTGCTTACATGCAGAGGTACTAAGACAACCTAAATGTATGCCTCTCAGCTGATTAGTACGGCAATCCGCTCTGCTGTGCCAATCAGCTGAGAGAATAAAAAGCAGCACAGAGCAGGGGCAGGTGGGTAGGCCCAGCAGCAGGTCGTCGGAGCAAACCGGTATGCTCCCAGCTGATCGTCGGAGATACCAGTACGCCAAACCGATCCGAACCGGTAGAATCTCATCTCTGACACTCGCCCACCGCTTGTGCGTCTGGTTCCGAACAGGCTGCAGCCTGGTAATGGGCCGTAGCCCAGGTTGGGGACCTCTGCCTTAGAAGTTGGTGACTATTGTGTTTGAAACAGAGGCAGTGGACTCAATATGAGAATTGGCAGTGGAGATAGCTGATTTCAAGCTTGTGTAACTTCTGGAAAGAGTGGGCTTAGGGTTTAAGATTGGGAAGGCTACCATAGCATATCTGAAATAAAAACTGAATTTCTTCCTGTTTAATGACTAATTGCCAGCTGAACAATCTTTTACCCTTTGTACCATGCTACATAATTCAATTGAAGAGGTTTATTCACAAAATTTTGACTTTTACTACATCATTTCTTATAAGGAATAGTTGCACTGAATGAGTTGTTTTACTTCGTTTCTATGTGTTTCTGAAGAATTTTCTGAAAGTTTCTTGCTTAATATCCAATGTGAGATTTTGTTTTATCCATTTTGCTCAACAGATCTCTACATATATTACTGTTCCACCCTCTCCTTTGATCCAAACTCTAGTCCAAGGGAACATCTTAGTGAGTGATGAGGTTTTGATGTCAGCCATGTCTGCTTTCACAACCCTGGACCAGCCAATGTCCACAGTGCAACCTACTGTGCAGGTAAATATTCTTTTTCCTGCCATTTAAAACACACACAAGCACTGAGAAATAGAATGTGCTATAAAAATCAATAAATTTATGTTGGAAAAGAATGTTTAATGTCTGATGATCACATACTGTATGCCTAATGTTGTGTAGTAGGGCTAGGCAGCAATTTGAAGGACAAAATGCAATTTTAAGCACAGGGTTGGCACATACATAAAATAGATTGGAAATACCTTAAACCAGTGGTTCCCAATCTTTTTCGGGTTGCGGCTCCCTTACCTGCTTCCGGGTTTTTCCGCGGCTCCCTTCAAATTTTCGGATTTTTTCCGCGGCTCCCTTAATAGGGACATCCGGGTTTTTTTGCATT
>JAOYMU010000263.1:58770515-58783125 GCA_025802295.1 Psammodynastes pulverulentus
CCCTCAGCCACCCCCGCCACCTCCTCGAACCCTTGGAGTGCCAGGCCCAGCCAATGCAGGTAGCAGTGGAGTGGTGGAAGTCTACAATACATCTACCTCCATGCCTGGGAATGGGACGGTAGAAATACAGAATCTGGGGATGCAGTCGTATCCACCTTTGGAGGTAAAAATGGCTGCCTATCTTAGTGATTATATTCTTGCTTGTGATTATTACATGGTCTTATTGGCCTTTGTAAAATGACACTGTTTCTGATTTTATTCAGTCTCAAAATGCCATTTTTGTTGATTTTCAGAGAGTGGCATAATTAAATACACAAAGCTATATTATAATAGATGATAATTTTCTTCCTAAGGAAAATGGTTGTGAAATAGTTCCCAGTTTCCAAAAGAAGGAAATTAATTATGTTCTAGGCAGGGTGTCTAAATTGAGAAATAAGTATTACTTAAGTATTTTCTGCTGGGCTGCACATGGCCAGGAAGAGGAATATCATATATTGACCTATAGGTATAGTAGAAATTTGTCCATGGACATTTGAATGATTGTTAAATAGAAAAGTAATATAAATAATGCTTAACACAAACGAATTTAACAATGTGTCCTGAAATGCCAAAGCTAAATCAGGTGTAAAAGAATCTGACTTTCAAGAGATAAGAGATTACAGATTTACTGTACAGACTCAGTATTGAGATTGAATAAGAAATTTCAGAAGGCTATTATTCAGAAATTGTATTTAAATTGTCATTAGATTGTAGATTAGAAAAACTAGATTGTGCATGATTAGAAAAAACAACACATTATAGAAGAAATGAGAGTAATGTAACCGCAGAGAAAGGTCTCCACATTTGGCAAGATTAGTTTAGGTTATCTGAAACCTAACTGCAGTTAAATTGAATAAGCAACTGGTACTGACTTACGTTAACTGCTGTAACTATATTTCAGGCTAACTATATTTAAGTTTTGTCAATATTTATCCAACACAACAAATTATGGTCAGTTAAAAATAGGATTAGCACCAGATTCTCCACATGACCATACTAGAAGATGATGCAAATGTATAAGCAACGCAGGAGTTTGTAGTTTTCATCTGTAAGCAACAGAACTTTGCTATGCTTCCTATTTCCAGATTTTGAGCTGACAATAGAAGTCAAGATAGCCTATTTCTCTTCTGTGTGATGGTTGGGAAGTCATGATTGTCAGAAACGATGGAGCTTTGAATTATTTATATTTTTTCTGTCAGGTGTGTTATCACTGATTTCTGTTTTAGGTGCCCAGTCAGTGTGTGGAAAACCCAGTATATCCTTCCCCTCAAGTATATAGTCCAAGCAAACAAAGCTTTAAGTCTAAAAATGATAATGCTGCTACTTCCTTGAATAATACATGTGGAGGAAATCTGACCAATTTTGATTCTGCTTCCAAGAACCGTCGTTCCAAACCAGACAATAACTTGCTTGAAGGTAGGTCTTCTTGCTACTAATTCTTGCTGTAGTCTAATTACATTTAAGTAAGACAGAATATGGAGTCCATGACACTGGAAGACTTGGGTGATATATTGTAAAGGGAAATCTATGATCCTCTATATAGTCCTGGACTGTAATTCTTTTACCCCAAAGCCAACATGGCCAATAATAATCGAGGATGATAGACATGTCGTCCGTAACCTCTGGAAGGGCAGATAATCCAAATACTGGTTATTAGAATCCCGAGAACTTACTCTTTTATAGCTATATGAAATTGCTAATGTACTATTTCCTATTCAATGCTGAAACATGTGAAATAGAAGATGCACATCATTAGCTTCTAATTGATGTACAAGATACCTTTATTTGGAAGATGTAATAAAATATGTAAAAATATTTTGGATGATATAGGAATGTGAAACTTTGGTTTGTTACATATTTCATAAAATTCAGAAACATTATGTAGCTATTGTATTCTCATTATAAAGAAGGAACTAACAGCCACATGGTTGAATGGGCTCATTTTGTTTTTACATTCAGGTTATTTTTAGGACTGGGTTTTTGTTTTTCTTTTTGATTAACAAATCAGGTTGAATATATGTTGATATGTGGCAGTTCCTTCCTTTGCCAAGATTAATGCAATCTGAATTAAAGTGGTAGTCAAGCTATTCTCCAAAGCACCTGAGGGTAGGATAAGAAGCAATGGGTGGAAACTAATCAATGAGAAAAGCAACCTAGAACTAAGGAGAAATTTTCTGACAGTTAGAACAATTAATCAGTGGAACAACTTGCTTCCAGAAGTTGTGAATGCTCCAACAATGGAAGTTTTTAAGAAGATGTTGGATAACCATTTGTCTGAAGTGGTGTAGGGTTTCCTGCCTAAGCAGGGGGTTGGACTAGAAGACCTCCAAGGTCCCTTCCAACTCTGTTATTCTATTCTATTGGTATACGCATGAGATATAAAGCAGAAAGTCCCATGAAAACAGAAAATGCAAATAGTGGTTTTACATTCCTCCCACATAACGTCATTTTATTGGATTTTCCCACTATTTTCATTCTATTCTTCCCATAAGGCAATGTACTCAAAATCCCTGCTGCACTTCCATTCCTCAAACTTCATTCTAGTTTGATGGGTAGTGGACAAACAAGAATCCGTAGCAGGATGGTCTTTTCAACATAAATTCATGCTTGTTTTTTTGCTGTTTGCATTTCAGGAAAGCCCAAGTCACCAAAACTGAAATGTACATACTGTGATAAAGCCTTCACCAAGAATTTTGATCTGCAGCAACATATCAGGAGGTAGTGTTGAGCTTCCAAAATCGGACAGAAGCAGTGTCTATTTGGACAGGCCAAGGACTTGATTGGATATTCTGAGCATCAATTGGAGCCATTCTTACTTGCTGGCAAGAGCTATGGAAAATAAAGCCATCTCTCTGCTTGGTCAGTGTGATCCCCCAAATGTTGAACACTGGTCTCTGTATAGTGTATGTGTGAAACTTAATCTTGGTCCTGATTGCTGAACCACCAGGTCCTCCAGAGCCTCAAGTGATAACAAAATTTTGCACATATTATTAAAGCAGGATTTGTTTTATTATTATTCGATAAATCATTATGGCCTGATGGACCCATAACTGTAAACTACAGTAGGAGAGAGAGAGAGAGAGGGTCGAACCATTTTAGGCTATAGATGAGTGCTGGTATGATTTCATGTTTCCCCAGACAGATTCTTGTCACATGGAAAAATGCATCTCAGAATAACGTCTTTTATCTGTCCTCCCTGAAGGAGTAGGGTTTTTATGTGTTAAGAAAAGTTGCTTGTGAAGGAGCTTTCCAATCATGTAAATTCCTATCTATATGAAGTTTGGAATGCAAACTTAATTGTAGTTATGAGTCAGCTGGAAAAGTGTTCAGTATTAAAAACATAGAGGAAGTTAAAGTAAATGAAACACATAAATGGTGGATTAACTTGCTCACTTAGAAGATTGTGTCTCCTCCCTAAATGCTAAGAGAGAAAACATTCTAAAAAAAGACAAATTCACAACAGGGAAGATTGTAGTCGCGTGCACTAGTAATATGTTTCCCCCTCTATTGAGATACTATGATTCCTGTTCTCTGATGTAGTGTCTATTTTTCCTTCAGTCATACCGGAGAGAAGCCATTCCAGTGCATTGTGTGCGGTCGAGCTTTTGCGCAAAAATCCAATGTGAAGAAGCACATGCAGACGCATAAGGTGTGGCCACCAGGAATTGGGTGTACCATCTCTCGGAGCTCTGTCACTGTGCAAGTCATGCAACTCAACCCCAACCAGCAGGAGGATGAGGAAAATGCAGGTGCATTATTAACTGCTTGAATGGCCAATCATATGGACCTGCTTTCACCAAACCTCTGAATAATAGTGCTTCTGCTGTTCTGTTTTATAGATTTATGGATGGAAGGGTTAGAAAAATAACTGGTGTACTGGTGGTTTAAGTATGAGTTAGCATATGAATCTATAAATCGGATACACAGCTGTTATGATCTTGCTCAGTCATAGCCCTTCGTTTAATATTGTTTCATACTCTTATAATTCTTAATCCTTTCAAACTTTTTCTTCACTTGTGGAACCTATAATACTGATTTTTCCCCCTTCTATGGACTAAACTTAAAATTAGACGTATACTGAAAATCAGTCATCTATCCTCAGGAAGAGAATATCCAACTGACCCTTTAGATACCGGTACAATTGCTTTGCATTAGACTGGCCTTCTCCAATTGAAGATGATGTTGGCTAGTAATTATGAGAATTAGAATCTGGAGAGCAACTGATTGGAAACCCCTCATTAGATGCATTCCTGAAACAGAAGCTGTGCATCTAGTGCTTGGGTGTATGGTATCACTAACTTCCTAAACATCTCTGCTACTGGCTATGGATGATCATAAAAAAATTATGGACAATGATCGGTGCACATCAAGCCTTTTGCATATTGTGTGAATTGGGCTAAGATTGTTTCCTGAGTTGTACATACCAACTGGTTGATAGGCAATGAGAAGATTGGTAAGAGCCAAACTGTTTTAAGTTATAACTGGGCTCAGCAAGGCAAAACAAAACAAGCCTGACAGTGCAGAGTGAATCTTATGTGGTGGTGAATATTTGTTCTACTTTAATCTCCTCTGCCCACATAACAAGTCTACTACTTCACCAAGGACTAAGCTGTTCATTGCTTGAGAATATGAGAGAAGCACTTTAAAAACAATATCATCCAATCCACAATTTATTCCCACAGCGACAAATTAGATATCAGTGGGCCATCTGAAAGGAGTTCACAAGTACAGTAAAGTCCTTATCTAGTATTCTTTAGCAGCCACCATTGTCAAGCATATCCCTCCAATACTGGAGATAATATGTAAGATTGGTGACAGGAGTTCTTTTGATTTTAAAGTGAAATTGAGCATAGGTTTAATCCTCAGTCTTAATAAAGAATGAAAAACAAAAACACACAAAGAAGGAAATCTAATTTCCACGGTTTTGCATCTTGGACAAATAATTTATATTAATTCTATTTTGCTGATCTTGTTTGTAATCTTATTTCCCTTGAAATGCTTGCAACTGAAACTAGTATTTCTGTGTTCTGCATTTTTTTCCTTTAGGCTTAAACCAGGCTCCAAGAAGCAGCCCTCCACAGCCTCAAGCCCTGCCTCCTGGGGAAGATGACGCGGCAAAGATGGAAGCCAAGCAAGTAGTCTTGATAGACAGTTCTTATCAGTGCCAGTTCTGTCCCAGCAAATTCAATACATATTTTCAGCTGAAATCACACATGACTCAGCATAAACATGAACAGGTAGATAGTTTATCATGAGATGGCTTCATTCTGTCATATCTAGCTTTTTACCACTTTTCCATGAGCTGCAGACCAATGAATTCCAGACTTTGAATTTTCAGACTTCCAAATTTGCACAATCTATATAGGTTACAAAACTCACATGCAAAATGTTGGCTTGTTTGGCCAATTATTTTATCTTTAGCCTATACAGTTTAAAACATAAAATTATACAGGGTAATGTTCTGTTTAATTTAATTGGCTACTCACTGATTGACAAAGGCTCTTTGATGCTAGGTATTGGAATTGTGATTTACGCATATGCAAACTGTATTCTTGACATATTGTTCTTTGGATTCAGCATAGGAATTTCCTCCTATGCATATTTTAATTTAGCGTTAGAAATATGTGTTGACTAGATAGCACAATGTATTCTAGATAACAACACAAGCAATTCCACAGAATCTAATTCACAGATGTTTGATAAGTTACCTTCATATTTTTTCCACTGTGTAAAAAACATACAATTCCATTTTTGTGTGCATGAATTATTATTCTGGGTGTTAGACTAGGTGAGATAACCCAGGAGCAAATACAGCACACAGGTTTGTATTTACATATAGTGGTTTTATTCCTACAAAAGCATATATACATACAAGTACTTTGATACAGTCCTTGAACAAATAGCAATCAGTAATCAGCTTCACTACTGAAGCACACATGGAGAGAGAGATACGTCCTCACAGGGTCTCTCCTATAATACAGCTTCTTAAAGTGGTAGCAGTCAAATAATCCTGATGACTCATTGCTACCATTGTATAATCATCGTAACATTACAGTATCACAACATTACAGCACTACAGCAGCTGGTCAGCTATTAAATCATCATTACCCTGACACTGGGCATATTCAGTAAGTCATTGCTCAGAGCCTGTGCTTTGATTACAGGACATTCTAGTTTTCATTCTTGGAATTTCTAAGGAGATAGAGAACAAAAATTCCACTCAAAATTGTAGAGAGCCATTGCTAGTATTGGAACTATTCTAAGCTAGATGGTATCAGCCCATATCAGGAAGGGGGCCTTCCTAGGTTCCTTACTGGAAGGAGGCAAATCTCATGCACTGACATAATGTGTAACCTCTGCAAGGAAATAGCTTTATATTTTTCTCCATAAGGAAGAATTGAATGGTTCACAGCTAACTTCCAGGAGAGGCTGACTGGAAGAAGAGAAGTTAAAGAGTAATTCATTGTCTAGGACATAATACATAGCTTTCACTGTGAGTAGGTACATCAATCTCACAGGAACCCTCAATTACATTTATACATTTAATGCTGAGAGTAGAGTACAGTTTGTTTGCTTTTGGTGGCATAGAATAATGCTGATTTACATTCGTTTTTCTTACCATTAATGTGCAGGTGTACAAATGCGTTGTGAAAAGTTGTGCCCAGACATTTCAAAAGCTGGAGTCTTTCTTAGAGCATATCAAGAACCACCAGGAAGAGCTGAGCTATCGCTGCCACCTCTGCAGCAAGGACTATCCTTCTCTGTACGAATTGGGTGTCCATCAATATTCTCACAACTTGCTCCCTCAACACAGCCCCAAGAAGGACATGGCAGTTTACAAGTAGGGTAGCACTGCAAATAGTAATATTTCTAATCTGTTTGGGAAAAGAAAAACGAATGAAAAGAATGAAAAAGGATATAATTCAAACTTGATTGTATTAATATATCAGGAAGTCATTTAAATTGTGGATTTCCTGTTGAATGATTTGGTACTTTCCTTTAAAAAAGTAACAAAATCAAACCCCACTGTGAGAGCATAATAACCTGCTAGATTTAAGAAAATATATTTCATAGATATTGATGTAGAGATTATTTTTTTTTCTATTTATGGCATACCAGATATGAATATAAGATGAGTAAGTTTTTAATCCATTCCATAAGCTTTCATTCTTTTGCTGGTAAATCTGGCAATTTTGAATCTAGACTTTAGGCAATTACTTATTTATTTTTAAGCCTTTATTTCCTTCAAGGATCTCTAAGTGTTTTCCTCTTTGACAATGCTTTTTGCAAATGCATATGGGTAAGGGAACTATAGCTAGCCTGCAGACTTCAGCCATACTAACATTTTCTTTCTTTCTTTAGGTGTGTCAAATGTGTAAATAAATATTCCACACCAGAAGCCCTGGAGCATCACTTACAGACAGCAACACACAACTTCCCCTGTCCTCATTGTCAAAAGGTGGGCAGATACCTTAACAGTAAATTGACTTTCTGGAGAAATAAGTGATTCTATAATTAAATCACCTAGTATAGCAAAATTTTGTCACTTTATTCTTTCATGTTTATTTCATAGTTTGTTTCTCAGGCTTTAGAATGAGAAAAGGGAGTCATGCCCAACATTGCTTATGTAGTCACACTTTTATATAGTAAATGCCCACTTGCGTCCAGTTGCGTTGTGCCATTTGTACTGCAGCGGATGCTACTGGAGTTCCAGCACCTGAGTTCTCACAATTATCTTCTTCCAGGCACAACATACTTTCTGTCCTGTGGCTCATTCCCTGAGGCAGGAACTATCCATCCAGGGTGTTGCTGTTTTTTAAAGCTTACTTGATTTATGTTAGTAAAGTCTTTGTCTCATCTACTTTAGAATTTTACTGTATAGATTTGTTATACATACTTATTTCCTTAGGGAAAGAGTAGGTAATCTGTAGACCCTGGACCAAAAAAGGCCTTTGAGGCCCTCAGAGCATCCATCTAACTGTAACTGATGAAAAGTGATGAACTATCCTGCCATCACTTAGTGTCTATTTCTTGAGCCGATAAATAAGTGAAAACTGTAAAATAAACCCCTCAGATAAATCTTTCCATGTTGAAAAGTGAAGACAATCCTGAAACGTTCTAAAATTCAATCATGTCGACATTTGAGATATGACCTCCCCATTCACTTTTTAGGGTCAATTTCTCAACAAATATTAAGAGCAGACTGTAGTCACAAAATAGTGCCCCCTCCTGGTCTGACTGGTATTATACCCTTTTAAATGCCCTTGATCATAACATAGGTTTTAATGACATTGCCTTCTTTTTACAGGTATTTCCCTGTGAGAGGTACTTGCGAAGGCATCTCCCTACGCATGGAGGAGGAGGCAAATTTAAGTGCCAGATCTGCAAAAAGTTCTTCCGCCGAGAACACTACCTCAAATTACACGCACACATTCATTCGGGTAAGAAATGGCAGAAATCGGTTTCCAATCTGTTGAACCTATTCATGTTCTAAAGTTCTGTCCCTATTTGAAAAATTGTGATCACTTAGCAATCTTCTTAATTTCTGTCTGATGGATCACTGCTTTGATTGGAACCATTTGAATATATCCTAATTCTGTTTAATTATGTTTCTGTTACCAGGAATAGAAAATGACTTATTAGAATGCTTTTTAATCAAACTCATGCATGTCTTTATTGCTGAATTTATACCTCTTTCCTGTGCAGGTGAAAAGCCTTTTAAGTGTTCAGTGTGTGACTCAGCCTTCAACAGGAAGGATAAACTCAAACGGCATATGCTGATCCATGAGCCTTACAAGAAATACAAGTGCCCATTCTCGTAAGTATCAGAGGGCCCACAGCAACACTAGCTTTATAGACAACAGTAGATTGCTTAGGTATTGGAAAATAAAATGACGCAAATAATTGGCAGCTTTTTGAACAAATGCATATAAAGGAGATGGAATCATCTTATTTTTATTGATTCTGAGGTTGGCTAAATCAGAAGTTGCCAAACTTTCTCAGTTCATAGCAGCCTCGGGGATTCCCAACTCGTGGGCTGTGACATTCTCGCTAACAGCTCCATTTATTAAATAGTGAAGTATCTCATGATACATCTGTGCATATTTGGGTACAGCAGGGTTATGTTTTATACCAAGGTTACTTGTTTAAAAAAGTTCTGGTCATACACTGAGTTATTATACTGAAGAAGCAGTTTTGAAATGAAAGGAAGACAAAGTTGAGAAAAATTGTGGTTTATGCAGGCGGTCCATGCTTTTGTAAGGCGCTTCCAGGTGGCACTATCGCACATCATTTCACACTTAACCATAGACCTGGGGATTTATCAGTAGTCTCATGTAGACCTACCATCCCAAAGCTCATTATATTGAAAATATTGTTTCTGTTAAATTCTGCTTTATCAGACTTCTCTACCTCTTCCCATCCCTGGCTTGATTGAGTGACTTTGACTTTCTTAAATGGTGCAATAAAGTAGCATAGTAGAAACAACTTCGCTTGGAAGTAGATTGTTCATTGTGGTAGTTTGTTTGTTTGTTGTTTGTTTGTTAATGTATTTATTTATTTATCCATTCATTCTTTCTGCCTCTTTAATTAAGGATCAATATGCAGTTCTTTTTTGTTGTTTTATTCATAGGGTACTTTTCAAAAACACTGTGAAGGAGAAACAGAACAAAATTATTTCCATCACTATGTAGGGATTTCATTCTTGCAGCAGAAGAGAATATAAGTAACTCAGGATAGAACTGTAGGGTTCTTGGTGCTCTCTTTCTGTATCAGACTAACATTATCACTGTGAGGGAAAGTAACAAGCTACTACCTAAGGTCCTTGTTTAACAGTTATTCACAGTTATGATGGTGATGAAAAAATAACTTTACAACTAGTCCTCACAGTTACGACCTTTGGAGGTCTGTAAAGCAAAGTAAAGCTGAAGTAAGATCATAAGCAGAGACTTGATTTCACTTAGCGATCACTTATTGACCGAGTTGCCACTCCCAATTGTGGTTGCTAAACAAGGACTATCAGTATATATAAAACAACCAGCAAATCTTGCTGACTTTTGTGCTGAGGATGTTACATAGCATGAAAATAAAATGTGTGCAAGTAAATAACCAAGCTCAGAAAGCACCAAGAACTCAATACTTCTTTCTTGCAAAGGGTTTGATAATTTAAACTTGTAACTTGCTTCTACTAAATGACTATTATTGTGTTAGTGAAAGAGAATTATCTGTTCAAAGAAGGATGGTCATACAGATACTTTAATAAATGAATAATATTAGAAGTTCCTCTCTGCATCACTTATTTTTATTTTGTTATTCAGAAATCATACAGGCTGCAGTAAAGAGTTCAATAGACCGGACAAACTGAAAGCTCATATTTTATCCCATTCAGGTATGTGAAATTATTACTTTTGATTTGGCTCAGTAGTGGAAATAATTATAATTAATGTATTGAACATTAATAAAGCATTTGTTTCTTAACTTCATTGAAGAGTAGAAGTAGTGCAACTCAGCTCTAACAATTTTTGTTTTCCCTTTTTGAGCTTTGAATAAAAAAATCTAATTCTAGCTACCATGGGGACTGAATTAACTATTTCTCACTGAATTGTTATGCTGGAATCTATTCCCCAAAGCCAAATATAGCAAAACCCTCAATAAATATCTATTCAATGTAGCTGAGTTTTCATGGCTTTCTATACAAAATATGGTTTATATCACTAGTGTAATTATATAGAATTAATGTAGAGTTGCTAAGAAAGTGTTCCATAAAGTTTTAGGTTTAAATCTCGCTTCATCCACAAAATTATTAATTGGGTTTAGATGAGGCCTACAGAAACTTTATATCTAAGTGGTTTGTTGCATTCTCTCGTTTTTAGGTATGAAGATCCACAAGTGCCAGTATTGTAACAAAGCCTTCAGCCGGCGAGCTCATATGATGGAACATCAGCGTTCTCACACTGGCAACTATAAGTATCGTTGCCCTACATGTAGCAAAGGCTTTACTCGCCAGAAGTACATGAAGGACCACAAATGTAGGCTGAATTCATCAAAGGATAAAGAATTACCAGTCAGAAAATCCCAGAAGAAGTGGGGGGCACGTGGGCGGAAAATGGGACTTCCTCTTTCAGCTCAGTTGGCTTTCACGGAACTCAAAGACACTACAGGTGGAGAGAGCCTTCAAAAAAGTGGTCCCAATAAAGAACAGTTTTCTGAACCTGACACTGTTCTCTCCATTGTGGTTGGCAGATCAGCAGCAAATTCAGACACTGGCAACTCTGGCCACCATTCTGGCATCTCACCCAACCTTGCTCTGACAGAATTGCAACCTGGCTCTGAGAGTCCATGTGCTATGCTGGCAGTCCCTGTTTACATCCACACTACTGACTAATTGACAAATGCTATGCTGCGTCCATTTAGTAGGAGGGAAAGTTCCTGTTTTAACTGATACAAAAGAACTGCTGCAGAGTGAGAAATGAATGGTGGTGTATGTGTATAAATGCTTGGCTTCACCGATGCAGAGAACAGCATTCTTTTAAAGAAACGTGTTGCAAAGTGAAGTCATTCCTCTCCTTATCTGGATGAATTCATTTGAAGAAGCTGTTAAAGACACATGGGGATAGTTTATATTCTTTTTATTTAAAGATACCTGGTGCTTAAATATTCATTCAAGTCCTTGAACTCCGAATCCAAATCACCGCAACATTGTTTCACGTTTCTTGATTTAATTTTATTGTTTCATTATGGAGTACTTACAGCAAATGGTGATGACACCAAAATGACAAAACGTGCAAGAAAATGTTATTATGCAAGTATTAACGTACTTGCATCCTGATCTCTGATACAAGTATGCAAATTGTGAAATTTCCATGATGATGCCATCACCCATACGTTACTTGCTCCCCTGTGCACTCCTAGGACCCCATTTATGGTTCTGTCCTAAACTCTACATTGCACTTTCAAGATGAAGGTTTATTCATAACACGATCCTTTGAAAACTCCTCAGACTTATTCATAGAAGTATTTTTTTTTACCATTTCCCTTTCTCAGGGTATATCGGAATGGGGAAATTGTATACAAACACAGTAGACGAAGCTGGAGCCCCCCTCCCCTCCCCCCCAAAAAACTTTTTCAGATTTGCCGATACTAAGCAGCAGCTTTGAAAGGAAATACATCTGAACATATGATTTTGAAACGGGGGAATATCACCTGAATCTGGATTTCAAAGAAAAATGTGACTCTTTCAAGAGTTGAGGGTTGTTAAATATGCATCTGCTAAGAAAGACCTGGGAAAGGAGACAAAAGGGAGGAAAGAACAGTATGAACTGTAATGGTGTTCATACTCTTTTCCATCCGTTTGCAATACCACAGTTATTATATTTAAGAAGAGAGCTTTTTAAGGTGGTTTTTCTCAACCTTATGTTGGCTGGGGAATTCTGGGAGTTGAAATCCACACGTCTTAAAAGTTGCTGAGGTTGAGAAATAGCACTCTAAGGCAGTGTTTCCCAACCTTAGTCATTTTAAGTCAGGTGCTCCCAAAATTCCCGAGCCCGCATATGCTGGCGGGGTATTCTGGGCG
>JAOYMU010000263.1:58793147-58803759 GCA_025802295.1 Psammodynastes pulverulentus
TGATCGCTCAGCTTGGAGACACAGCATGGCCTTCTCCAATTCAAAGAGGCACTTGTTCAGCAGGCTGAGACAAAAAGGCAGTCCCGGAGCCAGCAAAATTTGTGGGCTGGGCAGGGGACAGATAACAGATAACAGATAATAGATAACAGATAATCAGAGTTGGAAGGGACCTTGTAGATCATCTAATCCAACCCTCCGCACAGATTGTATCTGTCCTCAGTGTGGAAAGGTCTGCCACTTTGAATTGGCCTTTTTAGTCACACTAGATGCTGTTTTAGGACCTCTTTACAGTGCATGATACCATAGCCTTTCAAGGCTTAAGGATGCCAAGAAGAACAAGCAACATGGTTATAGTCATATGTGGGAAGAGATAGGTACTAGGAAGGATGAGAAGAAGAATAGTAATACAGTCTTAGTAAATAACTTGACAGTGTTGTAGAAATTAGTTGCTTAGCAGAGTGATGGCATTGGGGGAAAAACTGTCCTTGTGTCTAGTTGTTCTGGTATGTAGTACCCTATAGCGTCGTGTTGAGGGTAGAAGTTGAAACAATTTATGTCCAGGATGTGAGGGGTTGTAGATATTTTCATAGCCCTCTTTTGACTCGTGCAATGTATATATCTGGATTTCTTTCTGGTTTCCATGCTTAACATTGTTGTTTTATTGTTTTTCTGAGAATCTATTTCACTTTAGGGGTTGCTTATATGCAAACATGGTCTGTCACTCAATCCCTAAGAAAATGCAGTATAATTTGGATTGTAGCATGGGTTGTATATTAATAATGTGCTTGAATGGCTTTAACTGTGAGTTGGGACAACTAATGATCTATTTCCTGGGAATTGATGTGACTTTATTGATTGCTTGCTGATTTGATTGGTAATCCAGTCTCCCAAAAGCCAGGCTTAATTTCATCAATTGAGCATCTCAGAGCAAATGCATAGATTCTAGTGATAAATAATGCTTGTTTGTTTTCTCAATGGAAGCTGGAAGCATGTGGCTGTGCATTATGATCTGTAGGTCTCCTGTATAACATGGTGTTTATTGTCTATTGTTAACTTGTGTGAGGTCAAGAAAATGAACTTCTTCTATAAATAGGTCAAAACTAAGGTTGATTGTGTAGTGGAAGTTAAGATTATAATGGAATTTAATGAGAGATTCAAGTAAATGACAGCCTCTTCCCAGCCATCCTTAAGTCCCATAGATAGAATTCTAATCCCTGTTTTCTTCTAGTCTCATTGCCTCTTCTCTTGAAGTTCTTTTCATCTTTGTCCAAGGCCATGTGTACTTTCCATAAACACCAGTAAATTTTTCGATCTGATCTGGTGGGTTTTTATCCTGGAGTTAGATTTAGAGATAATAAGTAAAATTTATTTGCCTAGAAAAGAATAAATGTTGGTAATAATGTTCATTTTGGAGCAAAATAAAGAGAAGTAATTGTGAGCACACATTTGAAGTGGTTTTATATTCTGGGTAGCATTCTAACAGAGACAGTTATAGAGACACATTATATATCAATCATGCTTTGTGTTATTTTTATCCAGCTGCACTCCAAGCTCTAAAACGAAAGAAGAGATACGAAAAGCAACTTGCTCAAATAGATGGCACACTCTCCACAATTGAATTCCAGAGAGAAGCCTTGGAAAATGCTAACACCAACACTGAAGTGCTCAAGAATATGGGATTTGCTGCAAAAGCAATGAAAGCTGCTCATGATAACATGTAAGATAACCTTCTCATTGGTTTTCTGGAGGGATGAGTACAAAGCAATGATTAGGGTCTACACTGTTTTGGGTTTGATTAGTGCAAGCCATTTTTGACCATTGTCTAAAAAAATCAGCTTTTTAAAAATTTCAAAATTGATCCAGGGAAAACAGATCACAAATTTTAGAATTCAGATTCCACACCCTCAGGCGTCTGAGTACTATAAAGCATTGTGAAATTATTAACATGCAGCATTACTGAATAAGGCAAATAAATGCTAATTTTGCTTAATAATTAGCAATCCCTTTGTTTTGTAAAAATTTGAACACTTATTATAGCTCATTTCTGGGATTACTTATTAATAAATGCATTCTACTTTGTATACTGAAATCATTTTCCATGTAGCATAAAAGGCATTCCATTCCTTTGATCTCAGTTTCAATTCTAACTGGAATAAATCCTTATTGTATTGCAAATAATTATGGTAACTCATCTCCATAAATGCTAATTCTAATATTAAAAGAATTTAAATTAAATTAAAAGAACTTAATTTAAATCAGTGTTGAAATGATTTCAGTATAGTTTTAATTGATTTCCAAGATATTACCTGAATGGATGAACTTTATCAAATTGGTCTCTTACAGGGATATTGACAAAGTAGATGAACTCATGCAAGATATTGCAGAACAGCAAGAGTTAGCTGATGAAATTTCAACCGCTATCTCCAAGCCTGTAGGAATTGGTGAAGAATTTGATGACGTAAGAATAAATAACTAAAAATAATTTCATTCTGTGTCAGACATACAGTGGTTAGGAAGCTCAGTGATTTAAAATACTGTGATAAAGGGCTAATTACTCATGAGTAATGGATTATGATGGTTTAGAAAACATTGGACATGATGATATGGTCACCTGTTAAGAACCACAGTTGTTAAACCATCCTCATTCTTCTTAACCTCTCAGTAGCCTTCAATAACATCAAACAGTGGCTATAGGGCCTGGGGCTGGGCAGCACAGTTTTGTGCTGATTCATCTCCTTTTTCCATGGCCAGTGTCACTTGGATGTAATAAGGAATGAGAAGTCCATCCCTCAACAGTTATCTTGTTGTATGCCACATGATTGGGTGCGTGGGGCCTAGAGATCCGGTACTTTGTCAGTTTTAACTCTGGATAGGGTGGCACTGCCCTAGATGGATTTGGTCTGCAATTTGAAAGTTGTCCTGGACTCGCAACTCCTCCTCGAAAAGCAGGTGACAGTCATGGCTAGGAGAACCCTTACACAACTTCAGGTTCTGTGCCAATTGCAGCCTTTCCTGCATCAGGAGTCCCTGCACTCAAACATTCAGGCCATAATCATCTCACAATTGGACTATTGTAATGCACTGCACATGGGGCTATTCTTGAAGAGCATTTGGAAGCTGCAGCTGGTGCATAGTGTGGCAGCACAAATAGCACAAAGAATAACCCAGGTAACACCAGAGCTTCACAAGCTGCATTGGCTGCCGGTTGGCTTCCGGGTGCAATTCAGAGTGTTGGTAATCATCTTTAAAGCCCTTTACAGCATGAGTCCAGGCTATTTGAGGGACTGTCTCATCCCACTGAGGTCAGCCCATCCCACCCATGCCAGCGATGGGCCCTGTCAGCCCGAGTATTCTGGCCGGCGGGGTCCAGGAGAAAACTATTCTCGTCCATTATGCCTGCGCATAATGCTCTTATTATCTTGCCCCCTAGAGTAAGGTTGGCTCCAACTTTCCTGACCTGTAAAGTTATCTTGCGGCTCTAATGCAGGAACATCATAGTGGAAGTAGCTGATAACAACAGATTTCACCTCCTTCCCCATTCTGCTTGTGCTCTCCTCTTTAATTGAACTGTAATGTTTGCCTTGTATTAACTTAATGTTTTTACTATAAATACTTTTTATCTTTTATCATTGTAAGCTGCTCAGAGTTGTCCTGTGGTAAGATTGATGACCAATAAATGTTACAAATAAATAACTATAACTATATATAAACAAATAAACAAACAAATGTTTTATATTGGGAGTTGCCCTGGATTACTGAGGAGCTGGATGGTGCTCAAATCAATCAATCAATCAAATGGTGAGACACTGAGAAAATCCAGTTGCACCCAATGGTTCATAAAAATACATTAAAACTATTTTTCTCATAGTACAATATTAGTAAATGTGATTACAGATATAAGCAATGAAAATTTTTCTCACTTGTTCCATTACAGGATGAGCTGATGGCTGAATTAGAAGAACTAGAGCAGGAAGAACTTGATAAAAACCTGTTGGAAATCAGTGGTCCAGAGAATGTTCCACTACCCAACGTGCCGTCTATAGCTCTACCTTCAAAGCCTGGTAAATGTTGGAAAGTGATGTCTTATGACAAATGTTGTTGCTGTACAAACATACTCATATATACGCTATTTCCATGATTTATTTTATTTTTTTAAAAAATATCTTGCCGTACATCTACATCTAAAATTTGTTTGTTTTATAGGAATATCTGATCTCTTTTCCAATAACAGTTTTATAGAACTGTAAAAGTATATATTAATGACATTAAGCTGGCAGGAATAGCCAACACCCCAGAAGACAAGCTCAGGATCCAAAAAGATATTGACAGACTTGAACAATGGGTCCTATCTAACAAAATTAAATTTAATGTGGAGAAAAGCAAGTTTTTACAATTGGGCAGGAAAAACCAAATGTACAAGTATAGATTAGGTGAAACCTGACTCAAAAGCAGTAACTGAGAGAAGGACCTTGAAGTCCTAGTGGACTATCATTTATACATGATCCAGCAGTGTGCAGCAGCAGCCAAAACAGCTAGTACAATCCTTGGTTTTTAAACAGAGGCATAGAATCTAAATCACATAAAGTATTAGTACCACTTTATAAAGTCTTAGTAAGGCCACGCCTGGAATACTGCATCCAGTTTTAGTTATCACATTACAAAAAGGGTGTTGAGACTTTGGAAAAAGTGCAAAAAAGAGCAACGAAGATGATTAAAGGCCTGGAAACTAAAACGTATGAAGAACGTTTGCAGGGTTTGGGTTTGGCTACTCTAGAGAAATGAACCGGGGGACATGATAGTATTAACAGTATTTGAGGGGCTGCCACAAAGAAGAGAGGATCAACTTATTTTCCAAAGCACCAGAGGGCAGGACAAGAAACAATGGATGGAAACTAATCAATGAGTGAAGCAACCTGGAATTAAGGAGAAAGGGTGCTTCATCACTGGAGGTTTTTAAGAAGAGACTTGTCAGTCACTTATCTGAAATTAATTTAACAACGGGTTTTGCATACATTTTTAGCTTCATTCAGCATAGCAGTCTAATGATTTTTCTAACTTAGGGGTTTTTATACCTTGCACACTATGTGGTAATTAAATCAGTATTGAAAGGAAAATGCTTAATTCTGTACTAATGTGCTTTGCTTCTAGCTAAGAAAAAAGAAGAGGAAGAGGATGATGACATGAAAGAGCTTGAAGCCTGGGCTGAAAACATGTAACTGTACCTGCAGTGAGCTGGATAAATAATTGGGACTGGTCACCTGTTGCTAAAGGTGCACATATATATGGGAGACTTCGTTAAGCGCAAAGTCTTTTATTTCTTTAAGCCCCAAACTAGGAATTACATTCTTCAGAGCATGGTTTGAACAAAGTAAGCAAAAGTTTCCAAGGAGGGCACCTGTATTATAGAATATTGAATTCCTTTAAATAATAAATGTTATTGGCCAAACACTCCAATATTCAGCTTCTGGACTTAGCCAATGCCATTGCTGGATCCTCATCTTTCAGAATTCTGACTATGTTGAGACTTGGGATGTGAAAGTGGTAACTTAAGTTGAATAAAATTTTTAGAAGTTTTGTAAAGCATTACAAAATGAAAACTCATAAGCCATTATTGGCTTACTGTGTTTAGATATACAATTGCATTAGGCTTTTAGTACTTTAAAGTCTGTATATTGGCAACATTGAAATGCCTCTCATCATGACACTAAAATTGGTCACTTTCCCCATTTGAATTGGTGAAGTGGGTTTGGAATGATAAATTATTTTGTTATGGAAATAAATTAAATTTACACTTCTGTTCTAGCTGTACATTTTTCTATATAGCACTTGGATGTTTGCTATTTGTGACAACCGATAGCCCATGCAGAAACAAACATACATTTATTTTAAATATGAATGCAGTGTATTAAACTGATTTTCATACTGTCTGAATGATGTGTTCATTTGTATATATATTACAAAAGTTTGGAAACGTTGGATTTTCTTCCAGTTTATTTCTTAGTTTTTCCTTATCATTCTCTCAAAATCTGCCTTTGAGATAGAAATATTGTACAGATATTCCAAGTATCTCCCCACAAGCTTTTCTTTTCTTTGTTTTTATTCTTCAGAGAGAATGATCTAAAAACAAATATATTTCAGAAATAAGCAGTATTGCTGGAAAAGTTTTGAAATTCACCTATTCTGAATAGTTATGAAACCTCACAATGAGATCTAAGAAACCTGGTGTCAGATCAAAAAACAATTCCTTCATAATAATATAATGAAAACATATTTTTCAGTTTGTATATGCATATATTTTACACTTACGTCATTTTTTAAATATGAAACTGAGTGGATGCTCATACACATTTCATAAATGCATTTAGTCTTTACCAAAGTGCTACCAAATCCCAAAGCATCATGTTTGATCCTAATGCTGGCTAATCGTGCCAGTTTCTTTGTCCTCTGGTATACCAGAACCTTAACTGGAAAACTTTACCAAGCTATAATTGAACATAATATTCTGATAGGTAGAAACAGAAATGCAACAGTCCTTTGGGGGTTTTTTTTGAAGCAACGTATGGTTTTTAAAAATCCTAAAACAGATAATTTCATTCTTGGTATTGCTAAGGAAGTATCTGCATACCATCCATCTCACAATTGCATTTGAGTATGATTCTCCATATTCATCTCTATGATTTTTTAACACTTCTTCAGTGTTCTCAGGATTATGAACCCATTTTCTCAAGGAAGAAGATTATGTACTATTATATTGAAGTACTGCTTTCCTCCATATACTTGCACCACATGCAAGTATATGGAGGCAAAATAGAAGTTACTATGATACTCTTGGGTTTCAAAGTAACTGCAATTTTGTATAGTTGTCTTGAATAGAGACATAATGGCCTTGAGGATTGGCTGTAATGCAGTGCCCATTCTCTGGCTGATTCTTTGGTTCATTTTCTCTAATGTATTTACTGTAATCACTTTGTCATTTAAGATTATCACCTCATTGCCGACTCTGAATGAACAGTCCTACAGAGCTTGTGTGAGATTTTTTTATGAACTCCAGATCTATAAGAATTCTAATTGATAAAATGGTTTATATGTCTTGCTTCTATGGAATAAAGCAGAGAATGACACAGAATGATCTAAGCTTTTACAGCTCTTCCAACAGCCATGTTTTTTCCTTCTGATAAAGATTCAGCTGGATTTTTTTAAAAAAATTAGAACAGTAATTTAAAAATTTACAAAAACTAAAATTTAAACAAATGTAAAGGCTGTGTGTCACAGGCTCATTTTTGTTTGGTAAACGGGGTGGATTGGATTTTACTAACACAAGTTACTTTATTGCTGAGCAGTTACAAAAGTACTGTAAGATTCGTTGTCAACAAAAATAAAGCCTTTATTAAGTCTGTCATACCCTCGTGCCTATCTTATTCTTGCTTCCTACACCTCAGGCTTTTTTCTGTTATTCTGGAAATATTAGGTGCTTAAGTACCTTTTCTGTGGCTTCATATACTATGTCTCTTACCTTTGCCAGCTTTCAGTTTGGAAGCATACTATAAAGCAAATTGTTTACACAATTTCTGCAAAATTGATGACTGTCCCTTTATATGTTACTAAGTCAACTTCACCCACTATGTTAGCATTTAGTGCACAGGTGTCAAATGATGTGGCCCGCCACGTCATTTTATGTGGCCCGCGAGAGCTGCAAAGTTACGATTGTCTTTAGAACATTTGGTTACATTTATACTGTTTTACAGTTACATGTGGCCCTTTGAGGGCAACCATTACGCTGATGTGGCCCTCGGTGAAAATGAGTTTGACAACCCTGGTCTACGCATAACCTCAATGATCTATCTTTTTTCTCCTTGAATAGCATGGGGGGCACCACCTGGAATTTTGCAGCCTGAATGAAACCCCTTGCCAGGTTTTTATTGATGTACTCTCTAAGTTGCCCCATCTCCTTTGGGGTTATCAAGTACATCTTGAGCTTTGGGAGTTTCACCCTTGGCAAGATCTTAGTGGCACAGTTCATGGCCTGATTGCAGGGGGAAGAACGTTACATTCTTTGTTGCTAAATGCCTCTCCTAGGTCTCTATATTAAGGGGAAATGGTTTGCCAACTAGGAAGCCACTTTTGTGTGCTCAGGTCCCCCCCCCCATCTTTTCTCTGCTGGCTGGACTCACCCAGGTTTCTTTTGGGGTTTTTGGGGGTTTTTCTTATCAGCGTTCCAATTAAACTCTCCATGTGATTCAAAACTCCATCAAAGTATGAATTTATTAGACAAGTCATGTTGGCATATCTAGGGAAAACCCAAATCTGAATTCCCACACTTTCCCGCTTCCACACTAAAACTCATACTCTGCCCCATTTTATGACTCCCCAGTCACATTAGCCAACCCACCTCATTTCTGAATTACCGCCAATTCCAGTCACTCCCCTCCAAATTCCAGCAACTTGTCCTTGATCTCTGGCAAAAAAATGTTGTTGTGACTATACTCCCTTCAATGCTCTCCCATTCCCACAGCTTGCCTATCCCCCACTGAGGCAGCGCTGAATCTGAATCAAGATGGATATGGAGCTGACAATGGGTTTCCACTTGGTCATCTAGGCTAACCCCAAGATGACCTGCTGCTGTGGAAATCTTTGGGGCTGCCACAAACTGAATGGTCTCTTGGTGGGTTCCTAACTTAAGGTGTACCAGTTCCGTTAGGTAGGAGGCAGGCGAGCCTCCCACAATGAAGCCATCAACCTGGATTGCCAAGTTATTAAAGGGGGTGTTATGACTGAGGATGTTGGTGCAATTGAGTCTTGTCATTCTCCTTCACCCTTCCATTTAGATCAACCAGACATTATTACATAAGCTAAGGGGTTGTTTAGCATAATAGTACTTACAGTATACGTGCTTCAAGATTGTTCCACAGCCTGTTAAATTGAGATTTGTTTAAAGAGGATGGAAGATAAACATTAAGCAATAATAATAGAGTATTATTGAATTTTAACACTACAGACATTGCATAGCACTCCATTGGATCTAACTGTGTAATGTTTGAATGTAGGTTAATTTATATTTGTATACTATATTCCAGGTACTGCTGGGAGCGAAAATATCCACTTATATGCAAGCTCTTTTCAAGTCTCTTCAAAAAGAAGTATATCAAATTCAGCAATGTAATTTATAAAAAGCAGAGTCTTTGGATTTAGTGTTCCAACTTACAAATTTCATGAGAGAATAGTTAGGGTTTTAAGAGCATCCAAATGTCAATCTGAGTTCCCAATAATAATTATTAGAGGCAACTCCTGAGGAATGGTGGGAGCATAGATCACATTATGCTGTTTGTTGCTGAAATCAGTTACCAAAGAGGTAAACGCATTCTGAGAATTGGAGACAGCATCAGTATCAGAAAAGATAGCCCCAGAGATGGTATAGGACTTGCAGCCAGGCTTTTGGCTCTGGGAAGTTGCCAAGTGCTGGAATGTGGGTTCATCATCTTTACCAATCTTCAACATACCCATCTATCCCCCATAAGGATTTACAGACATTTTCTGGGGACCATGCTGTAGGCAGATTTGAAAACACATCTAGGTTTAAAGAAGACAAAGAAGTCTTTTCCTTTAGGGCAGTGATGGTGAACCTTTTAGAGACCAAGTGCCCAAACTACAACCCCAAACCCACTTATTTATCGTAAAGTGCCAACACCGCAATTTAATCTGAATAATGAGGTTGTACTATCTAAAATAATGATAAACAAGGAATTGTTTATCTGGCCTTGCTTGTGGCTGGCTTCATTTGGGACAGCTATATATAGTGGTTTCAAAAAAAATGTCCTACTGGTTCTATGCACGCATGCTTTTGAATGCAAGGCAGGATCTCTCCACTGAGTGATTGGTTTTCCCCGCAGTGGCATTCACGTGCACTCATATGTTGGGGAGGGTGGAGAAAAGTAACAGGAGAGGAATGTACATTGCAAATCACTGGTCCTATGTGTTTCTTGTGACTAGAGGAAAGATCTCACTGGAAGCCATAGTTTTTCTTCATACCAGAGATTATTTTACGGGGTGTGAACTTTTTAAGTTTAATCCACAACGTGAAAAATTGTGCCAGGGTGTGTCTAGCAACTGGTCACACATGATTTCATTCATTTCCATTTCCTGATACTAATTTTAATACATGCTCAACACACAAGACGGCCTCTTTGTGAAATCTAAGGTTGTGCATTTTTACTTAGAATATTATCTCTTCCCACATTTAGACAAATGTTCTGGGCCTTGTTCTGAATAACTCTCCAACATGATGCACACTCACACACACACACACACACACACACACACACACACACACACACACACACACATTCAATGAGGAATGTATAATTACACACATTAAATTTCAATAACAATGCAAGTGGACAAAGAAAAAAGAGGCAGAACTCTGGAGCCAAAGTTATGAAATATTTTGGAAACATGCAGGTATGTGTCAGACTGGTCAAACAAGTGGCAACTTCAAATCTCAACAAACAAATGCTCTGTCCTCTGTCAAAAAATACAAAATATAAGCTGAATAGTCATGATCTTGTAGATGACCCCTACTATGTCAAAGATCTTGGAGTACTCATCACTAATGATC
>JAOYMU010000263.1:58903187-58914637 GCA_025802295.1 Psammodynastes pulverulentus
ACCGGTGCACTGTTTTTTCCATGTAGCTGATGAAAGAAATATCCATCTTGTTCAGTTGCAAGCTGAGAGAAAGAAGCTGGAAAAATGGAGGCTGATTGGAAAGATGGTTTATTGATGAAGCAGATGTCAGCGTTCCAACAAAACTCCCTATTGTCCATTCAGCACTCAGAAACAAAGTAAGAATTTATTAGAGAAATCATTGGCACATCTGGGAAAACCCAAATTTGAAAGTTCCGGTTTTCCTTCCACAAGAGAAATCAAAGATCTACCCCCCTGCACCCATCATCCACCACATGAGACAATCAATCATCATCCCAACAGGAGCTATTCCTCCAACCACTCTTCACCAGGTGCAGAATGACTTGTCCTTGACTCTGCGAAACAATGTTGTTGAATCCAAACATCCACCTCTCTCTTAATTCTCCACTCCCAAATTCCCAGGCACTAATTGTGGCAGCCTCGGAGCTCCTAAGTAAAATATGGCTTCCAAGGCTGACAACAGAACCATATGTGATTCTGGGAGGTGTGCAAGAACACGTCCTTTAATAGTCTATTGGCTGTTGTCAGATTCTTATGGGGTTGTGTAGGGGTTATGTAGGGGTCATAGCTGGCTCTATAGGCAAAAGAAGAAATGCAAATCCTAGGTGCTTGTCTGAGCTAATTTGGTTTATCTCTGGTTTATTGTTTATCTGAGCTCCCAGAGGAAATTTGGATTGCTCTGGGATGGTGTAGTGAAGGGGCTTGTGTTCTGAAAGGGTGTTGGGCAATTCCTATTGTGCCTTAATGGCTTTGGATCTTGGGTGAGGGGCTAATCCTACCATTCTGCCTTTGTTCAGACTTTGCTCCAGGGAGTTTCAAAATATCCTGTCTTGAATGGATTGCCAAATCTGCATTTCTAAAAACTGCCTTCTCAGTTTCTGCTTGGAAGCAGGGAGACTGGGACTGCCTTTTTAAATATTCCTTGAAATATTTCATTCTTTTAAGGGGGGTGGCTTCCCACAATACAATCTTAGTTACAGGGTGAAATCAGATTAACTCCCCTCCCTATTTTTATATATATTTCCAAGTCATTGGCATTGACTAAAACCTATGTCCAACATTATAGTTTTGTGATATTGATAAACAATTCAGGCTGCCCTGCCCCAAAACATTGAAGGGGTAGTTTTGTAAGTCCCTATAGAAAAGGAGCCTGCCATTTTTTATACTTCCTCCAAAATTTTCTGTTAAAATCCCTTCATCACATTTATGTAATGTGGGCATCTATAGATTTTTTCCCCAATTGTGAGGAAAATTTAGCATAGAATACATTTATTTTCTAGTTCAATAAATACCCCCTCCATCATTAGATATATTTTAAGTTATAATCCTATATTGGGGACATTTGCAGCCTGTCTTGATTCTATCCCAAAAAAAGAGCATAGGATGAGAATACAGAAAATGTTGATCTTGTGTGAATTACATTCTTCTAATAAGAGAGGAGGAGAGGAAATATAGATACAGCTCTGACTATCCACTCAGCATAAACAAAGAGATCAATACACAATTCTTCTGCAAGAGTGTGGATTATCTTCCATTGTTATTTTTATCAGATTTTAAAATAATATGTGGCAAAAGTCTGTTTATACAAAACACTCCTAAAATAATTAAATTTCTAATATACCCCCCATATATGGGGCTTTCATTGAAAATTTTCCAGTATATTGTAGCTTTTCTAATACGTGTGTTATGTGCTTTATGGGTTCTTTAGAGAAAAATCCAGTATGTACCTTTTTTTAGTATTGCTCATTCCCAAACGTGTTGCATATGGAGACCATAAATCAATGTTATTTCTCGGAGACCATTGGATAAATAAAGACTGTTGCTTTGTAGAATCCACTCCAACACTACTTTATGGGCAACTTTTACATTTAAACCTCACTGGGAAATTTTGAATCAATTGCTAATGCTACTATGTCTCGTAGGGTTGTTATGAACATAAAATGGAAAAAGAGATAAATGAAATAAAATGGAAAGGAGAGTTAAATTTATTTCTGTTGAGAATAAAGGGAACAATGGACATAACAAATCACAGGCTGGAATGCAGGAAAATAACAACAGAGCTATCTGACCATCCTGGCAAATAAGTTGTGGGTGATAACAGTACAGGAACCTACCAGTTTAGACTGAAACCTCAATGCCATAATCTCTGAACAGCTTGCCAGGTTTAGTGGTAGATAAAAGAGACGTAAGATGCAAAGTCTGCAACAATCTTGCTTGACTCCAAGAGAACTATAAGCAGCATTTCACTGGCACAGAAGACTAGTCTTGTAATAGTTTAGCACCAACTTGTGAGCACTGATGTGCCATTAACTGCTGATAAGTGTTAAGTGGGTGTTTAAGATTTCAGCAGACAGCTAAACCAAGGGAGTAATGAAGCTGTGTTGTAATAGAAAATAAGGATTTGTAGTTCAGCTGTTGTAAGACTGCTCCATTTGTATAATGTGATGTTTTTCTCAGCTGTGAAGACTTCTATTCAGGGAGATTATAGATCCACTAAATACTAGATTCATAGGTTGCAGCTTGGAGAAAACGCTGAAAGACTGAAAAGGAGCTTAATGCATACATGCAGTGGAATAAACTCCACTCCAAGAACTAGTTTGCCAGAAACACTGCAGTCAAGCATTTAATGCACATAGATACAGAATTACATTGGCAATAGCAATAGCACTTAGACTTATATATTGCTTCACAGTGCTTTTCAGCCCTCTCTAAGCAGTTTACAGAGTCAGCATATTGCCTCCAACAATCTGGGTCTGGAAGGATGGAAGGCTGAGTCCACCTTCAGTCTGGTGAGATTTGAACTGCCAAATTGCAGGCAGTTGGCAGTCAACAGAAGTAGCCTGCAGTACTGCACTCTAACCACTGCGCCACTGCTGTGTTAATTACAGATATCCAACCATTTTGATGAGATGTTTCATCTTACAAAGGTGAAATATTCTCGCTTGACAAATGTTGAGGTAGGGCTGATTGACCAGGCTGGCTGCTTTCATTTGATAACAACTGGAACGCAGAGAAGTGAAATGGAGTAGCACTCTGTTGATCCTGTTTGGTAGTAGGTATGGTATGACTTGGCTTCACTTCAACCTTCAACCCAGAGTCTTTTTTTTTCAGAGTTCAAAATGTTTTTGTTGCATGCAGAAATAAAAATTTGTTTCCTCTAGCAGTTCACTGATTTTTTTATATATACCATAAAGGTAAAAAAAGGTATACGCCGTGTTATCTTCATTTTAGATGTCAAAAGGGTTTTGTGGCTCCTGGTGTTTTCTTTTCTGTGGGAAAGGGATCCAAATGGCTCTTTGAGTGTTTAGGATTTCCAAGGCCTGCACTAGGAAATCAACTTCTATGTTCTGTTATATACGAAAAGAAGTGCTTTTCGACTTGTGCTAACTTATACTGCCTGCCACATTTCATTTCATTGCAGGCAAACACCTCCACTAAACAGTCTGCTTGATAATGTGGTAGGAATGCCCCACCCCTTTGTTCTCTGGATTGCTGGTCATTTCATCCTGCTGCTGGATTATGGGAACTAACAAGATTTTGAGCAGTTTTCCTTAAAACTCAAAGGGGACTTCCTTCATCTTCCAATATAATGCAAGGCCTTAAAAACCTGACTATACTCCCAGACTTTGGGTACAATGCTTGAATCCCCCTATTTCACATCAGTTGTGTTGTTTGGTTTGCCATTTTATAATTTATGTGCACCTGGAGCCAGTTGGAGTTATGCAGCATTAAAAATCAATAAACAAACAAGCACAGTTCACTCATGGTATGGCAAAAGTTAGTATTTCTGGCTTGCTTGTGTGCTTTGTGTTTGAAATTTACAATTTCATAGATGGGCTCTTTTTTAACCAAGGGAAATTGATGAGAAATACTCCCACTTTTAGCCTTAGTGTCAAGAATAATGGAAAACTGGTATTGTCTTTTTCTTTTGCTCTACCAGTGGACTCATCAGATGGGAAGAGTCAAATGCAAGAGGAGTGCCAGTGGAGGGGGCTCTGATAAATGGTCTATCAATGGAAATGCTGGTAAGAGAAGTGCTTCCTTTCTCAGAACATCACCATGGTTCACTAATGATGTTTAGGAAGTTGAAGACTTGCTATTCTCCCACCCCTTGGGCTGGCTTGATTATGGAGCCCCTATTGGATAGGACTTTTGTTTATATGTCTATCTTCAGGATGCCTATGGATTTTCCTTTTCTTTTTAAATAATGTTGTTTCCATTTTAAATTGTAAGCTGCCTAGAGTCATTAGGAGTCAGCAGACACTGCTTTGAACAAACAAACAAACAAATAAATGGAAAAAAGGGATGAAATCCAAAAAGGGATTTAAAAACCTGGCTTCATTTCCAGCCCATTTGTGCACAGAAATCAAGCAGCTTAAGGCTGCAGTGTCAAAACCCCTTAATTTCCAGCCCTTTCAGAATTATAAGCAGAAATTATATAAGCAGAGATTTAGACCAATCTATGATAACATTTGCCCAAAGCCATGTATAAAGGAATTAAAGATGCTGAATGCTCAATTAGTCATCTTGTCCAAGACTTGTGAACAGTATAATTGCCCAGTCAGATACACCAAATAGAAAAAACTCCCATGGTCTGTATAAGATAACCTAATTCTAACATAAATACACTGTTACAGATAGACATTGTGATGCTTTGGTTCTGTCCCCAATGGCCGCTCAATGGATTACTTAGGTACATTTTTTTACAAACTTCACATAACCATTTGAAATTATCTCCCTCCCTCTCTCCCTCCCTCTCTCTTTCTCCCCCTCCCTCTTGTCCCTCTCTTTGACAGACAGACAGATAGAGTGAGTTATGGATGTTTCGTAATGAAAAATTACACCCTTTTGCCAACCTAGAGAAACACCAGGTACAACTTTCTTCTATATTTTCAGAATGTGAGATATAGTCAGAATAAAGGTGAATAATGCTGTAGGATAACAATATTATCACTCCACAAATGTGGAATTAGATATGCCATTATGCCAAGGACACCTTCTTTGGTGAATAGCAGTTTTCATACCCTATCATTCTTTTTTTTTTTTTTAAAAAAGTTAAATTAATAAGAAAGTCATGGGAAGATAATATACTGCAAAGCAAAATGCTAGCCTCATCGTAATGAATTTCCAGGAAAGCTTCTGGTTTTTTGAAACATTCTTACAGGATCAAAATGACTTGGATGTGGTGGATTTTGTTTGGATAAATCCCTGCATGCCTTGTGGATGGAGCATGAGAATCAAAATATGCTGAGAAGGGGAAGAGGACCCTGGGCAGCAGCTTCCTCTGTTTGCTTTATACAGAGGAGAATTATAAAGAGTGTTTGCATTCCTTATACTCGCCAAGACAACAATTTTGGTATCATTTCCATAACTTGCTCTGAACATTCCAGATGTATTTGCTGGTACAAAAGAGGAACTCCTGCAGTGTTATAAAGTGTTATAAAGGTTATTTACCCTTTCTTGAAAATAACAGTGACTGCAGTGAACTAAACTTAAATATTTTGGTTGTGGAAAGCTTCAAAGGGATACTTCACTTTGAGAAACGTTTGATTGGAAAGCTCTTCAAAATAACACTGTGGATCAACTTGGAATTTCCCTTTGAAATGCCTGATTGGAGAGGCTGTTCAGCTTTCAATCTGGACATCAAGAGGAACTTCTGTGCACACAAAGCACAAGCTTGGATCAAGCTGACTCAATGAACGAGATATTTGGGGATGTCAAATTGAAGCACTTCAGTCTTTTGACTCAAGGTGCTGAATCAGAGTGGCAGTCTGCATTAAGTGAAGTCTCCAGGTAGAACAGAGGCCTCTCTACATAGGCCTATAAAAGGCAGAGTAGCCCTGCTTCATGCAAACCTGGCTAATCAGAATCCTATCCTCCTCGGAACAGTGAATTGAAGGCTATGCTTAAAAATATAAAATTTGCATGTTTCCCCCCAGAAAAATAGTTTCTCCTTTACAATGGAAAATAGCCAATGTGAGCCCATTTAAAGACCAACAAGAAAGTTAATTTAAAACCTGTGAAGTGGATGAAGGAATTAAAGGAGAAAATGAGCAAACATATAAGAGATCCAGTGTTGCTTAAAAGGAACCAACACAACTTCCACAAAGGTAAATCTTGATTCGCTGTCTTCTAGAATTTCTTGAATGCATCAACAAGTACCTAGCATGGATAATCCAATAAATAGTGCATATTTCTTGAATTTTCAAAACCCTTTGACAAAGTCCTCCATCTATCCTGGACAAACTCAGTTGCCATAGATTAAGACAAGTACTTTCTTGGATTGGCAAAGAATTAAAAAAAGGGAATATCACTGTCTCAAAATTGTGACTCTAGGCAGTTCACTGTTCAGAAACATACAGACAAATAACCCACCCACCCCAATGTACCATAAATCCAATATTATATTTTAAGGCTCTTAAAACTCACACAGTCAACATCTTTCCATGATAGGCTCAGCTAGCAACCCTGAGGAAAAAGCCAAATTTTTAAGTATGTCCAGGAGTTTTATGAGATTGGGACCATCCACACTTCTGCAAGGCAGGTGCCACAACAGAAAAAGTTGAGAAATCTTGTGAGAACTCCTATTCCATGAGATTTGAGAAAGTTTTTACCCATGTTGTGCTTTTTAGAAGAAAATTGTGCTTTTTAGAGAAAATCAACTTGAAATATCCCAGATGTTTGGTATTTATCAGTACCATGTTGCTAATCTCTAATATATAGATTGTGATCTTAAAAAGAGCATTGCCTAAGTTTAATATAAATCTTCTGTAAATTCATACCACATTAATAATTGCATCCCTCCTCATATAACTTTCAATGCAGTGAGAACAATTAGCCAGCAGAATGGCTTACCTTCAGAAGTTGTGGCTGTTCCAATACTGGTGATTTTTAAAATGTCATTGGACAGCCATTTGTCTGGAATGGTATAGGTAGGATCTCCTGCCTGGGCAAGAGGTTGGATGAAAAGACCTCCATGGTCCCTTCCAACTCTGTTATTCTATATCTCTCTGTTGTTGACAATTTAGTGGTGATAAAGCACTTATTCCCAAACAGTTCTCATGTATGTAAGTCATATCTCAATCAGGACATGTCTGTTTAACCTCTACTGAGGAGGTTTCCAGCTTCAGTATTTATAGTGGAGCATTAGGAGACAAAATAAATTGAACCAAATCTAATAGGGGAAAAAAAACCTAGCCCAATATTGTGGATTGTACCCTCTGTCTCTCAATGAAACAGCATCTGTTAGCACTATGTTTTTACCAGACATCTGTGATCTGAACCCATAAAATCATAGGGCAGTTGCAAATGCAGTCTTTGGCACATGTTACTGCGGTCTTGTTATCACAGATTTTCCAACTCCGCAAAGAAAAACCTGAGCAGATGTTACAGCAGAATTGTTAAAATCCAACATGTCCTCTAAAATTTGTTACCAGTAATTAATTAAATGAGCTATCATTTAGGAACAACACAGACATTTAAAAAATATGCAAAGAAGAGAGGTCATTTAAAAAAACAAAAAACAAAAATGTGGTGAGGTCTCTGGGGTGATTGTTTTGTTGCAGCTGTTTCATTACCAAACTAGGTAACATCATCAGGGTTTCTAGGGAGTCGGATTTGCTCTCATTTTGTATGCTAGTGACTTGCTCTGTCAGTGATGGTGGGAGACAAGTCAACCAAGTGCAAATATGCAAGAGAATTCCTATCAACAGGCATGTAGGCATAAACAACATCTACATACCATTCAAAAGAGACAATAAAAAAGTCAAAAAAGAAACAAAAAGACCAAAATGTCTATTAATCAGCAATCAATCCTCACATAAGCAGAGATTTAATTCTAAGATTAACATTAGACCAATAATCAAGAAGCAAACCGGATTTGGGTTGGCTAGTCTAGAGAAAAGAAGGACTAGGAGGGACATGATAGCATTATTCCAATATTTGAGAGGCTGCCACAAAGAGGAGGGGGTCAATTTATTTTCCAAAGCACCAGAGGGCAGAATAAGAAACAATGAATGGAAACTAGTCAAGGGGAAAAGCAATCTGGAATTAAGGAGAAACTTCCTAACAAGGACAATTAGTCAGTGGAACAGCTTGCCATCAGAAGTTGTGGGTGCTTCATCACTGGAGGTTTTTAAGAAGACACTGGACAGTCACTTGTCTGAAATGGTATAGGACAAAGCTGTCAAACTCCTGGCCCATGGGCCGGATGTGTCACACGCAGGCCACACCCATGCCTGGTTTAGCAAAGGGAAAAGTCAGATATGTCACGTGACACTACTGTGACAATGTGAGTTTAACATCCCTGGTATATGCTTTAGCAGGGGGTTGGACTAGAAGACCTCCAAAAACTAATCGGATTGATTTTTAAATCTGTTACCAGACTTAGTGGTATCTATAACCTTATTTCTAAAAACCTTATCTCTTTTGATCCAGGCATAGTCATACCGCACAACTAAAGAGCAAATAATGTCTGAATTAGGCAGGTTCCTTTCAGATCCTCTCTAATAATATAGAAGTTATCTACCCTGATATGTACACCTGAATCTAATTCTAGTATTGGTGGTAGTAAAAATGTAGTTATCTTCTTCCAAATGCAGAATTTACATTTATATTTATAGGTAGTCCTTGGCTTATGATGGTAATTGGGACTGGAATTTCATCACTAAGCAATATGGTGATAAAATGCAGTACCACATGACCACATCACTTAGCAACAGTAATTCTGTCAGTCTGAGTTGCCATAGTTACTAGTGGTAGTTAGGCAAGGAACCACCCTGATCCTACTTTGGTTGCTTCCGGTTCTGAGCCACCATAACGTAAGGGGCAATCTTTTCAACTCCCCCCACATGTCTTCCTCCCCCATCTTTATCCTTTGGGGCATCTTGCACTTTTTTTCATTGCCTTTGCTGCCCTCCACTCCACTGGTCCTGCCACCCCAATTAGCCTTCTCTGATACTGGTACACATCTGGCTTGGCCCTTCATGGTGATTTGGACAAGAGTGTACATAGCCTTCAGAGAAAGGCCTGGCCCAGTCAGCAGCTGCACAGGAAGATCCAAGCTATCCACTTTTGTCAGCAGCAGGTAGAAGATGGTGAACCCCAGCTGAGGACAGGGCTAGTGGATCAGAGTGGCAAATTGGCCAAAAGAGCAAAGATGAGGGAGGAGATATGTGGGGAGCAGTTGAAGGGCCCCTGTAATAATAATTGGGTGAGCTGCCAAAGCACCCAATTTTTAAAAAATATTTTTTATTTTACATTTTCCTTTGTTATACATAACATTTCCATTTCTGCAATGTCAGTGTACTGTCTATCAAATCTCTTGAATACACATAATATTCACACCGTAATAACCATTATTCTCATATACAATATAATCTTCACTTCTAATCGCCCTATACAATTTAATCTATAATGAGATATGTCCATTTTGGCACAATCTAGTATTTTCTTTAATACATTTTCATCTATAGGTATATTTTCATTTTTTCTAATTTTGTGCGTACGTAATTCTTGCCGTTATTACATGTAATATTAAGTATATAATTTTGGAAGCAGATCATTTTTGATATGCCACCCCAATTGTAAGTCGTGCCCTTCTAAAGTCAATATTCTTTTGTTTTTCAAATTTATCCACTCTTTCACCCATGTGAGCACTGAGGCCTGATAATATAGCTCCCAATCCGAAAGTCCCCCCCCCCCCCACATTTTTGGTGTCTTATAACATTTTCAGTTTGATTCTCCATAGTGGGTGGAGATAGTATTCAGGATGGGTTAATCTCATCTCCTAGCCAATAGGACCGAATCTGTCAAAGCTGAGGATACTCCTTTCCCATGATCCCCAGCTTTTGATTCCATCCAGTGGGCAGAACAGACATGAGAAAGAAAGCTCCTTCCTGAATCTTATTTTCAACTACTTTGCAAAAAGAAAAAAGAATAAAATCATGAATATTTGGACTCAAAACATCCCGGTCTACTCAGAGACCAAAAGGTCTGAGGCAGCTAGAGCTTCAGCTCGCTACAGCCTGCGGGCAGCCCAAACCTGGGAATTGGCCTAGGGCAGTGGTCACGAGCCTGGCTCCGCGCCGCTGACCCTTACCCATCCTGGAGCACAGCTGTCGGTTTCCTTTAAGGGAAAGAAACCACAAACAGCTTTAAAGGGCAAACCACGGCAGCCATCAGCCTGCCACTATCACTCTGATCTCTTTCGATTGTATTAGAGCGTGACCCAGGGATTGAGGCTTCCTCCCAGGCTTGGAGTGATAGGGTCATTGAATTCCAGACATACCCTGCCTTGGGGTACTTCAGCTAGAGAGCCCAAAATTTTAACGCATGTCTGCCTGTCAATTTTTGACAGACAAAATGGCAGATGCGCGAACTTCAAACAGACAGAATAAATGGCAGTTCAGCAAATCTGCTGTTGCTGGGCAAAATAGCCCTCAAGGGGCGGAGTTGGGCTCTCTGCCATCTTTCCCCAAAGGAAGAGTTTCTTCCAGGGAAAGCACCAGAACCTCATAAGTGCTCCAAGGCTGCTGAAGCTGATGACCAGAGAAGGGATAGAGCTTTGAAGAAGCTCTGTGACAGAAGGCAGAAAAAGGCTGGCAAGACTGACAGGCAACTACCCTCAAGTAGGGCAGAGTCCTGTTCCTGTCACAACTCTGAAATCCCTGTCAGCATGAGAGACAAGTCTCAGAGCTCTGTTATTTACAACATACAGTTGCCACCAGAGGAAGCTCCTGAGCCTCCTTTATTACAAGTTTCTCAGCAAGTAATGGAAAAAGATGTGGATTCCTTCTCTTTGTCCAGCTGTTCCATAGCAACAGGCCTGGACCATCCCAACAGTTCCCCTTCAAGGCCTGCTCCTGCAGCTACATTCGCACCTACTGTAGCCGGCTTATGCCCAGGTTTGGGCAGTCAAGCTGATATCCCTCCAGCCATGCAGCTGGCTATTATGGAGGTAATCAGGCAAGGCATGGCTAGCTCTTTACATCAGTCACTGTGAGCTTCATCAGTAATTTCTGAGCTTCCCATTAACCCTGACCAGTAGATCTTGCCCTCCACAGGGTTACCTGGGCTTGCCTTGCCATTCCATACTGTACTTTCTTTCCCAGCCATTCTCCTCAGTTAGAGGAAACAGACTTAAAGGACTCTTACATGTCAGAGGATGGCTCTGTCGTACCAGAGGCTCCTGTATTTAAAGGTTTATTTCAGCCAGCCTTATTCAAGTCTCTGCTTTGTAAGGCCAACAACACCTTGCAGCTGGCAGACTTAGCTGCAACTACACCTACGGCTTCCGATGCCAGGGCGGCTCTTGTCGGAACAGGCCAAGAAGGCCTGTGGGGGCGCCAACCCTCTGGAACGAACTGCCCCCTGTGCTGCGGATGCTCCCTGATCTAAGAGTCTTCCGCAGG
>JAOYMU010000263.1:58923014-58937258 GCA_025802295.1 Psammodynastes pulverulentus
CCTAATTTATGTTCCAGATCTCTTTTGTTTTGTACGGTCATATTTTTCACTAACATTTTGGTTTTTTCTTTGTTTCTTTGTAGCGGGGTTGAAAATTAACAATTGTTGTATTAGATGTAGCCTAGATTGGTACAATGTTTGTTTCTCAATCTAGCCTACTGATAGTGATGACACTATAAGTGATGACAGATTATTAGAATTACAATAAAATATTGTACTTTTACCAATATACATAGTGTTGTTCATAGTGGCAGCATGGAATCTTAGCAAGCTACCTAATGACTGAGAGTGATCACTGATCAATTTATCCAAGTACTGTTGACAGTGACCAACAATCTTTGATTTCAGATAGGATACCTCTCACTATTTTTTAAAGATGTCAGGGATTCTGCCTTGGGCTATCTATAAGCGAAATGTATATAGTATCCTATTAGTACACTGTTCTTCCAAATAGTTATGATTCAAGCTAGGAGTTAAACTTGATGTGATGAAAGTTTTTGCTCAAATGTTGTAACAATGCATGGGTGAGGAATGCTGAACCATTTACCTTATGCCTTTCATTTCTTCATTCACTGACGGTGGTGTGTCCTCTTCAGCCTAGCTACAACATGAGATGCAGTCTAGTTTGGGCAGAAGGTAACAGAAAAACCAAACCATGGGGAAGATAGGGAACAGTCTGTTTTCCTCACTAACTCCTGATTTTAGTGTAAACCTTTGTTTAGAAACCTGCTTTCATTCCTTCCAATTTTGCTGTAATTGCTGGGTGCTTTGAACTCTGCTGAGTAATGCAGATAATTCCTCAGGTGTGATAAATATAAAAATAACACAAGATACAATTAAAGATTTCTCCATGGGACTTATATTGCAAAAGAAATCCATATATTTGAGTATTAGTTTCTATGCATGTGTTTTGTAGGACTTTGAAAACAAAAGGGTTTGTTAGAGAATATAATGAGAATATAATGATTGTGCTTAAACTACAAGTTATTTGAACAGTTGGAAAATATTTTAGGAAGTTAAAATAAAAATAAGGGCATTATTCTAGCCTATAGATTCTAGTTTCATTGATTCTTAAGGAGATTTTGCCATTATACATAGTGCATAATATATGGTAGTCTTTTAAGTTTGAAGAAGATACACTATTGTGCACCTCATTAGTGAACACAGAGGTGGCTCTGGAGAACCAGTCTGGAAGCATAGTAATAAATGGGGACACTGAAAGTCCATTGTTTTAGTAATTGTCTGGCAAACTCTGGGAGTTGAAAACTGAGAAACAATTTTCTAGAAGGTTAATAACAGAAGATGAACAAAAGACATCATGACAGGCATAAAGTCTTTCATTTCCCGAACTGAATCCAAGAAAGGAAACTAGTTGAAGGGTTGAAATGCTCTGATGATGTTACCTAGTTTGGGTAATGAAATGCCTGCAAGAAAACAGCCAAGCTCAGAGAGCACCAAGGACCCCTGAACTGAATCTACCCATCCAATAAGAACATCTTGAGTAGACCTGCTTCAAGGCTCCCACCACAAGAAGTTATAGGGCCCTCACAAGGAGGTCGGTCTTTTTTGTTATGGTCCCAATATTTGTGGAATTTGTTACACCTGGAAGTTCATGCAGCCCCCTCCCTCTTATTATTCTATAAGGTAACAAAAACAAGTTTGTTGGTTGTTTTGTAGTATTCACTGTGAGTGTGCATTTGTTTTCTCACATAAATTGACTCATTCCTTTTTCTGTTTCATGTTTATGTGTTAGGTATATGGATTGGGTCAGGTTAAAAAATTGTATCATGAATAATATAATAACTAATAATAATAATAAATAAAATAATTCCATGCAGATCACCAGGTACAATATAGCATTCCAACAGCATTACAAGATACACATAACACTTTGCTTCCACTTCAGATGATTTTTTTCTAGTGCTTCTTTCCTGTTTCCATTGCAAAACATAATTTCTGCTCTTGTATTTTGTTTTGATTCCATATTCACTCTATGTCCAAAATAACATGTGAAGAAAGACAGTTAATTCACTTACTTTCTGAAACTTTGGGCAGCACAAATCTGACTCAGTAGGAAGGCACCCAAGCAAAAACAAAGAACGCACTAAAGACTTCAGGAAGTACAAGGTGCTCAGTGTGCAGTGGGCTTTGCAAAACCCTGAACCAGCCTTGGGATTTGAGTTAGAGAGAGCAGCTAGGCTGAGATCTTCGGCAAAGCCTAGGTGAGCCTGAATATTCTCTGGCCTTTAGCAATGATATAAAACTCACAAAGCATATTAACATGCTTTTCGGTGATATCATTCCTCCTGGAGATAGGTTGGTGTTCAATGTTTTAAATATCTGGAAACTAGCACTGACTAAAACCATTACTATTAATCTTCTGATTCTTCCTTTCACCCATCTCCTCCCACTTATGACTGTAAGAATATAACTTTGTTGCTTGTATCGTTATAATTTTTTATTGACTTCCCATCCTTCCTTTCACCCATCTACTACTTTTTAAAATATATTTTATTGACTGTTTACTAGTATGATTTGATAGGCCCTAGCTTATTATTATGTTTCCTAATATGATGAGATTGCTTATTTGTACCCTATGACTACCCTAAGTGTTATACCTATGACTTTTGATGTATGTATCTTTTCTTTGTATGAACAAGGAGAGCATATGCACCAAAACAAATTCCATGTGTGTCCAATCACACTTGGCCAATAAAGAATTCTATTCTATTCTATTCTATTCTATTCTATTCTATTCTATTCTATTCTATTCTATTCTATTCTATTCTATTCTATTATTTAAAAATGAGAGATCTGCAGATTTACAGAACTTATTGAACTAAATCTAAATTTCACTAGGCTATTGAAAGCTGCTTGGTTGGGTAGTAAGAAAAAATACTGGGAGGTAGGGACTTGGAAAGTTCCAGATTTTTGTCCTCCTCCAGAGCTGGAAGCATATGTCAAGTAAGTATGTACAATGTACATTCTGTTTCTAGCAACATATTAAAATTATTCTTTAATAAAAAGACAACAGGTTTATAGTATGTACAAAATGCAGGGACTGCTCCCCCACCTCAAAAGTTCTTTCAATTTAGCAATAGGAAATATAAAAATGTTTTCAGAAGTTCCATTAATTAATCATCATCATCATCATCATTATCATCATCATCATCATCATCATCATCATCATCATCATCATCATCATCATCATCCTTATTTTATTAAAATAAATACACTAGCCATATATTTCTCCCCAAAACCCTTTTGGTGGCTGATGAATAGATAAAAAAGGGAATAATGTTTTCCTTCCTGTGTGTATTGTAATCTCATTGCTCTAATTAAATGAGAGACTGAAGCAGCATGCTATGCATTAAGGATAATGGGAAGGCAGAAAATTGAGATATCAGGGGTTTACATAAATCCATATTGGTTTGAGCTTTTCAAGATTTACACATTTATAAACATTGCCACCAAACAAGGATTTTGAATGTTACATACATAATTTTGAGAAAAACAATTAAAAGCATAAATGGAGACAAATCATATTAACTATATTTAATTGTAATTAATATCAATTGGATTTTATCTGACCCCTCTCACTATTTTGGAGGAGAGCCCCCAGAACAGCAGTGAAAGGTAAAGCATGGTTCTCAGCAAAAGTTGAGCATCCCATGAAAAATGAAGGTTGGCAAAAAGACAATGCTGGGTGTGTCTTTATGTATGTGTGTGTACATGCAAGTTCAAGTGTGTAACACACACACACACACACACACACACAGATTGCTCAGTTAAAACCTCTTATTCTAAAGAGTGATTTCTATTTATTGGAAGTAGATATAGAATTTATCCTGCTTACTGAGAACTCTTCACTTGGCTGTGAAATCACTGAGGCAGTGCAAAAGCCTATCACAAGTCTAAAGCAAGACAAATCTAAGTTGTCATTGAGCTGTTTTACAGTTTGGGTCAAATGCTATTTTTCCCCCCCTGCAGCAGGATTTTACTTTTGCCTGTACTGATTCTGGCTGCTTTAGCATTTATAACATTTTCAGTAGCTCATTCTCAGAATGAAAATATCAACATGTAACTATAGTGGGGAAAGAATCAGAATATGCTGAAAGTATGACCTATTTCACCTCTGTTCTCTACATCCCACAACTTCCATATTTCATTACTCCAAAAGTAATTGAAGAAGCAAAGGGAAAAAAAAACATTTTACGGGAAACTAAAATGCTAGGCGTATACAGTACGTTGAAACAATAGCAGAACTCTAAGGAAAGAACTGTTTACAAAATCTGCGCTACTATTTGATTCTGTCCAGCGGAGGCAGGAAAAGTAGAAAAACTCAGCAATGGTTTTGATGCTTGCTGTCTTTCCATCAACATAAGAACTTCAGGGTTCCTCATTAGCAGCACTCAGGAGCTGCAGGTATTTTCTGACACACAGTCCTAACAGGAAGACAAAGAAGGACTTCAGGAAAAAAAAATCAAAACAATATTTTGACAGCATACCTAGGAAGGGGATTTGGTTATATGTTTACTTCATAAAAACTACTCTATTATCTTATTTTACCTTTTCAACCTTTCCTGTTTATAAATAAACTGTTGAAAAACTGTATAGAATAGTGGCCCAAATTCTAGGAAAAAGAAATGTTTTACCCCTTTTGACTTTTCTCTTTTAAGATCCACCTGTCTAGGAATCTGGCTTTTCAAAGTTCTTGATATTTTTCTATTTAGTCTCTGGTTGGTAATAATTCTTTGGGTCTCTGGTACAGGTCAGTTTCATCATCATCTGTCTGAAAACTGCATTGAGGAGAGCTAAATGCATGAGCTTTATCCCTGATCTATGTTCCCTCTTCAATGACTTTATAAGTCTTTGTCATAATTGATCTTTTGTACCATTTTTTTAACACTACATTCAATATATACTTTCAAATAGGTCAGCTGGAACATTTTTCATGATGGTGAGTGATCAGTAGCTGTCTCCTGTGATCTCTCCAAATGATTATAAGCATTTTTAACAATAAAAATCAACAAACAATGTTTATGGTTTAAATGGAAAGAAGGATTTCATATTTCTGTGCACTGTTCTTAAAATCATGATAAAGAAGTTGAGTACCATTTACCTGTTTAATAAAATGTATGAATGCTATAAGTGACAAAAATAATTTATGGTAGTCATTCGTATGGCAATATCTGGACAGAGAGAAAAATACTCCAATGTTCAAAAGAGATCAACATCAAGTGACAGCTGGTCTAATATGATCAATATTAGCATTTTGGCTAACAGGATTTATATTTATAATAAGGTGTATGCACTTTCACCAGGAATCCTTTATGAATTTGAAGTTACATTAGAGTGTTCTTGATCTTTTTTTATTTTCCAATGCTCAAATCCGCTTTTCAAAACTATTCAGCATTTTTCATTTCGTTCAAAGAAATAGATTATCCAGTTTGGAAAATGCAATATGGTACGTTGTCATGATATTCTGACTATGTTACTATAACCTTATAATAAAGGTAGCATTAGCCTGCATAATTCTGGCATCCTTCTTGAAGAGCTGACTTCAATCTTGCAAGTTTGAACCCTCTCTTCCTTTATCTTCATGAGAACAAAGAAGGCTTACTCAAATTACATTTCTGCCTATACTCAGAATTTGTTTATCTGATCTTACCTGGATGGGCACTCTTCTTCCTGTTCCCACTACAGTTACACAGATGTTAATAGGATCCACAATCTTGATTAATCTTCCAGCTTGTTCAGTCAACTTATCTCCATTATTGTAAAACTTTTTACAATAAGTTTTGCCTTTTTGGTTAGTGCAAACCCAGCCCATTGTAGCTTGCTTATTAAACCATGATTAACAAAACTATGATTTAGCATAGTCTGTAAACCAAGCTATAGTGTGATGCTTCACTTTAAATTAAACCATTCATCTTTTTATATCTGATTTATGATAGCAACTTGAAAAATATCTTTATATGTATAAGGTTATTGGACCAAACGTATGTGCTATATGTGTTACCCAGTGTGACAGACAAATGAATTCATGCAAGGTAGATGGAAGTGGAATTCCAATCTAAATCAAGTACCACCACTAAAATTAAACTCACTCTTTTTATACTATAAAACCACATATATACTTCAGAATTTTCTGATCTTTCATCACTTGTTCCTGATTTTTAAGGCATGAGCAGTTTAGGGTAATATCCCATAATCATGGACAGGGCAGGGGGTGCACTTAATTCGCTAAGCTTTCCACTTCTGGTTGTTGTTTTTTAACATGCTAATTATAAATTTTGTTTTACCTCTTGATCTTTGTTTGGATGTTGTTAACTATATTAAACTCAGCTAAGCTTAATGTCATATTGCCTTCCCTTGTTCCAGTAATGGTACCATTTGCAAAATTCTTCAGCACGATTACAAAATCGCATCCTACCAGCTAGACTGACATTTCTCATCTATGAAATGCTAAAGCAAGTTTAAGCTAACAGATGATTCTAACAATGGCCATCTCAAGCAGAAGTTCAAGTAAAACGATTAGTTCAGTCTAAAGCAAACGGATGGCTTTATGAAATATTTTAAGGGTCTGTGAGCAAGTTAGCAAGTCTGTTAGGTCAAATATTTAGCAGACCAATAGGCCAGGCTCTCAAGTTGGTTTGATGATAATATCTTACATAATATTCATTTTCAAATGTGGATGTTGTATTTTTAATGTTTTCTTACTATACATTTCTGAAAGTCTTAGGAGCAAACAAGAAAAGAAACAAATAATAAAACAAGCAATACTGATTCCAGAAATATACTATGTTGAGAAAGGGGTTAGAGGAAGAGAGGAACAGAAAAAAAATGCAAACCTGTAACTGGTGGATATCCCTCTACTAATTATCTGATAATATATATATTTTAAGCCTTACATTTGTCACTGAATTTCTTTCTTGGTCTCTTGTGCTCCTTAAGAGTGAAAATCTGCGTGGTGCCCACAAATGTTTGCAATGTCTAAGGGATTTCTTGGCATCAATTAAAAGGGACCGCACCAAGCAAGGAAGTTCCAGCCGAGCAAACATTGGATCAAAGCCCATGGAGCTTTAATAGGGATTTGGAGAGACAGTTTTATTTTCCATGGCTTCTCTTTCCTCAGTGAATGTGTTTTTCCACTAATCTGTTTTAGCTCTGCTTACAAACAAAGCAAGAAACCGTGACAAAGCCAATGCAGGCTTTGTGTGGCTTGTTAAAATTACCAGTCCCTTAAGGGTGGGACAAATGTCTGGCACAATCAATACTTCTGTTGTCCCTCAGAGCAGCAAACCAAGCAAGGTATCTTTGGCACAGCTGTTGTATAATTAATAATGTGTCTTTTGCTAGTCCCTGAGTCACAAGGGCTGCAAAGAGGTAACTAAAATACATTTGCCAAAGCAGTTTGATTGCTGTATGGACCTGGACTGTATTTTTCAGATTCAGACGCTTCAGACTTGCTATACTTGAGAACAAAGCAGCATTTACAGGACTGGGAAATTTGGGGAGTTGCATCTTAAAGTGGCCAAGTTTGAAAAAGGCTGATTTATAGTATTAAAACACGTATAAATACTGTAAAAGAAATGGCAGTATTACAAGCCCTTAAGAGTTAATTTGGCAAATTTCTCAAGTGATTGGCAATCTTGCATGATTTTGAATTTTGTAAAGGATAGGTGTGTCAAAAGAAACTGCTAATTCTTTGCTAGGCTTAATGGAGAAAGAAGTGCCCAGTGACTTTTAAAATTGCCAGTATTAGACAGGTAATATTTATTTAGGTCAACATCTCAGAACACTTTTATGTGCTCAATGTTGCCCTCTCCCAAGCACTTTGCCAGTTCTCAGAGACATTTTGCAACAAGCCATAATTATATTCATTGACTTATTATAAGAATAGCCAGAAATGATTTGTGCCAAATGAACTTTAAGGGATCAAAATGTTGACCTTAGTCATTGCCACATTAGATCATGGCATGGGAAAAAAACAAAGGGAAGGAGTTCAGAAATACTCAACCTGCAGTGCCATGCCCCTGGGATACTTTGGAAGCATTGCTGCTCAGGAGAGGGGTGGGGGAGAGAAATAAGCCACGGAGCCAGGAATTGACATTGGCATGAGTTTCCGCTAGTGGGAAAACCATCAGCCCTAACTCCTGCTCATCTCAAGGCTCTCAAAATGCAAGTCAGGAGTTTTACAAATCAAGATTTTCTGCCAATTTGCTGAAAGAAAATTCACTCAGCCAGCAAGGAGGGCAGCAGAATTAGCACAGTTAGGTACAATGCTGTTGAAGGAACAGTGCCAAATCTCTGTTGGAAAGTACCCACATTTAAACCAATGTTCTGTCAGCAAATGAACAATTGTTCAGCCTGTACAAAATATAAGACTGTCTAAATTTTGGCTGAAAGCCTTGATCACCCCAACAAAGTTCCTTCTCAATCATTACCTATATACTCAAGAATTGCTCACCCGTGGGATGACCATTTTGGCATGGTGGAACATTCAAAAGCTTCCATTACCCTGAGAAAGAGGCAGATGGAAATGTCAGGTCCTGGTAAGGTCAAATGGGAAGTGAAGATAAGACTAAATGACAATGGGGTAAAGGAAACCAAAATAAAATCAATCTTGGGAGAACTAATGACACATTGTTTTAATTTGGGACATATTTAACATACAAACTCATCACACTGTTTCCTTCTGGATAAGTATTATTATGCAAAGTGCAGAAAAGAATGTAAGTGGCAAACAAAAATAAATAAAGTCAAAAGTTAAGATAAAAGAGAAAGAAACCCAACTAAATCAAACTTACACTTTTACTATTTAATATGCTTCTCCAAACGCTGTCACTCTTGTAGCAAATACGGCATCCATTCTCATTTAATCTTTAGTCCAAATGGCCCAATCTTTTTGTCTTGCTTCCACCTATCAATTTTTGTCACTTTATAAAATTTTTATCTCCCAGAGTGCATTTATTAGCTTTCCCCCAAACTCATATCTGCTTCTTCCATTGTCACCATTCAATGATTCAAAAATCAAACTATTATACTCTGTGAGTGTCTTTTTCTATTTATAGGGGTTGGTACTGGCTCAAGGTTATATGATGAGCATAGGCCACATTGGCTGATGGCACCACTTTCCACCATTGTGAAGATTTGCATTTTTAGAATAATTAAGAAGGCGGGACAGTGTTTTGGTTCCCCAGGCTAGTGCCTACTTGATCCTAGCACAAAGCTGGCACTCAAAAGTCAACAACCTAAATTATCCCACTTCATATTTCCAGAATTACATTTTTGTCCTTTCCATGCATGTATTCATCAAACTGCTCCGCAAAGTAATCTTCTACATATTACATCCTTCCCCTTTCTTTAGTTTCACAATTAAAGGAGAGTTTTATTCCTTTTCTTCTGTTTATTATGTCCTTTACTTAATCACTAACAACACTTTCAAAGGGTTCAAATTCAGAGTGGGTGTGGCTTGGAGGATTCCCATTTCAGTTTGGACAACTTCTAAAGCATACTTAGTTCAGTAATACTTAAGTGCCTTATAGGAAATAGACAATATATATCCTTTAATGTGACTATGTTAAATCCTGTCTGTTGTTAGTTAGTTCACTTTATTGTCATTGTACCTCGTACAACAAAATTGTCTCTGTAGACTTGCTTGCTTCCTGTCTTCATGGCATTTAAAAAGAATCCATTCTAAACAGCAGGCTTGGTATGCCATCTACATTACAGGTTGCTGATTCCTGAAAAAAAAAACTTGCATTTTTTTACAAGGAAAAATTCAGGATCCTTAAAAATGTATCTTTCTGTGAAAATTCAGCAACAAAAGAAATAGAGTTTATGTTGCCTCTGTCAAATGAAAAAGGGCATACTACTACATTGTAGGGAATTCTGTTCTACAACTTACTCCATGATTATTAATCTTGTTCCTTAGATATATTACATATTTTTAATTACTGCAGACAACAGATATATACACATGCAGTTTTATTGTCTCTTTATCAAGGTTATAGGTTTTCTTCTTCACCTCCTGTATAATTTTTCTCCTATGCATACTGCAGAGAATGCTGAGTTCATTGGAACTTTTGGCTTCTCATCTCACCCTGAACTTTTCAACTTTTCCTTATCATCCCACCTTTTGCCAGCGATGGCTGCTGTAGCTGTGACCTAAGCATTCACCTGAGTTGCCCTTCTCATTTCGCTAATCTAGTAGAGAAATTATTAATTGCAAACAAATTAATTGCATGTGAAGTTTGCTATAGGAACAAGGAAAAATCAATTTCTGGTACTTTATATTTATTTTACCTCTTCTTTTTAACAATACATAATTTGCCCCTTATCCATGTTTGAAATAGTTGTTGTGGTTTGCCGGCAGCAGGTGCAGACGGCAGAGGTCTATGACAGCGAGGACCAGTCAGGGAGCCTGGACAGGACTTGGACGAGGGTCCTGGACAATTGGAGAGTGGGGTGCCATCAGAGCCATTGGAGTCTGGCAGCAGTGATGCAGAGGATTCCGGGGAGCCTGTGCCCAGTGCGCATGTGCGCAGGGCTGCTTGAAGGAGAGAGCAGCTGAAGAAGCAAGGGCAACTCAGGAGTAAGGCTGGGAGGTGATGGCTCCTTCCCTTAGGGATAAAAACCAGCCCTCGGGTTGCATTCTTTGCAGGAAGCAAAGACATTCTTTGGACGCAGATCCCTCATTGTAGCCCTGCAAATTACGGTTGGTGTTTCTGTAAATTCCTGTTGGCTGATATCTTTCAGTAATTGGCAGCCTTTCACAACCTTAGTCTTATGTCGGACAATTAGAACTAAGTGAATCTTGGCTGGAAAGGCAAGGAATTTCCAGCTCTGTATTAAAACAGCTTTGTTTTTCTACACCGTGTGCTGTTTAATTTGAACAAGGCTTGGGTCAGAACAATAGTATGCACAAAGTTTAAAGTGAAAAACCAACCAAAAGTGTAATGTGTAGTCAATTGGAAATATTTAAACATGCTATATTTGAGGGAGCCAGTTTTTCTCTCTAAAGAGAGAAACTTATTTTCTAAAACTTATTTCTAAAGAAAGATATATCCAGATTGCTAAACATCTGCTTAATTTTAGTTTAAAAATGCATAACATTTCTGTAATTCCCTCTGCAGATTCAGATAATATATTTATTAAAATATCAAATATTTGGCTTCTACATGTTACACTGATCTTTGGGATACATATTCAGCTCTAATCTTGACACATTCAAGAGGTTGAATGAGAGACTCACAAAGACATGCTCCATAGCTCTCAGGCCACTTTCCTGTGTTTTCTTCTGATGTAGTCTTGGTGTTGGTAATCCTGTACTTGAAAGTTTTCCTTCCCATAATTTCTGAAGATCCTTAAGGACATTTCACTTCAGTGAAACTAAAAAAACAGCCTCAAAGCTGCCTTGCAACACAACACAGATTCTTGCCCACAAAGCAAAGCAAAGCAATCCCTTTGCTTTGATTTGGCTGCCTTGAGCAGCACTTCAAATAAGTTTCATCCAACTTCCAAATGAGGCAGGCAAAGCAACATGATTCTTTGTGTCAAACCAAATCACATCACCTCTTCCATATTGGCAAAGAGATTTGGGTTGCCTCCATGATACAAAGCTCTTCATTGAAGTGAATCTAAGCTATTTCATGTAAGCTTAGTACAGGTTTCTGTTTTGGTGTTTTATTTTTCAGAATACCTTTGAGATTGGCTTAATTACGTCTTTTGGTGGTGTTTTTAATTTTTGGTTGTGAAGTAATGTTTTTCGTTATTTCTGATGTAACATCAGAACATACAGAAAATGTGCACCAATGGCATTAACATTAACAATTCTCAGTCTGTTATTCAATGAAAACAATCACATAGTGGCTTTGTCATTAATTGACTATGTGTTTGCATGGCATCTTAATGCATTTACAGTTTGTTCAAGAATTCAGTTGAGCACATGGAAGGCACAAACTGCAAATGTAATGGACTTCTATGATACTGTGAAAGGGGATGATGATAATTGGCAAACTATTACCAGGCTGAAACACTAGCAAATTGTTCCTACAACAGGGAAGAGAATAGCAAATTTCCCTCGGTTTTAAGAGGTGGTTAGCAAGAATATCAAACACTTAACACCCTAACAATCTTACTGATAAATGGGATAAGATTATGCATATATGGTAAAATACCTATATCCAGTTTTGAAGATTCTGTAACTAATCCTCATTCCCTTTCCTTTCAATAAATCTGGTTTATAAGATTATGAGAATCTAGCCTTCCTGCTGGCAAGTAAATGCAAGAGGCTTCACAATAGGAAAAGAGGCTAGTTCTGCAGGCCAGTAATTTTCCTAAGTTTTACATATTCATCTGAAAAATCTGAAGTGGACTTCTGCATGTATTAGCCCGAGTTGAAATGATTGCTTTTTGTATAATCTTAAATATGAATAAAACAGGATCTTGGACCACATAGGCAGCTATAATTATAATGTCACACCTGAAAACCATCATGGAACTGCTGCTAAACCCCCTGCAATTTGCATACTGAGCAATTAGATTGACAGATGATGCTGTTAATATGGCTCTGCACTACATTCTACAACATCTTGAATCTAACAAGACCTAAGCAAGGGTCCTCTTGGTAGATTTTAGTTCAGCATTCAATACCATCATTCCAGACATTCTTCTAACTAAACTAAACCAGCTAGCAGTACCTGAACACACCTGTAAGTGGATCATAAGCTTCCTAACAGACAGAAAGCAGCAGGTGAAGCTAGGCAAAATGACATCAGATACCTGTACAATTAGCACAGGATTCCCCCAGGACTGCATGTTCTCTCCACTTATCTTCTCTCTATATACCAATGACTGCATCTCAAAAGATCCCTCTGTTAAAGTACTGAAGTTTGCAGATGATACAACAGTTATTGGTCTCATTCGAGACAACAATGAATCTGCATACAGATGGGAGGTTGAACAACTAGCCTTGTGGTGCAACCAGAACAAGCTTGAACTACACTCAAAACTATAGAAATGGTGGTAGTTTTTAGGAGAAATCCTCCTATACTACCACCTCTTCTATAACACTAGACAACACAGTATCAATAGTAGAGACCTTCAAGTTTCTAGATTCTATCATATCACAAGACTTAAAATGGACACTAACATCAAAAACGTCATCAAAAAAGCACAACAAAGAATTTTCTTTCTGCACCAACTCAGAAAGCTCAAACTTCCCAAAGAGCTGCTGATTCAATTTTACAGAGGAATTATTGAGTCTGTCATCTGCACCTCTATAACTGTCTGGTTTGTCTCTGCAACCAAACAAGACAGACACAGACTTCAACTGATAATTAGAGAAAAAAACAACTGCTACCAACCTGCCTTCTATTGAGGACCTCTATACTGCAAAAGAGAGCTGTGAAAGTATCTACATAACCTCTCACATCCTGGACACAAATTGTTTCAATTTCTACCCTCAAAACAATACTATAGGGCACTGCACACCAAAACAACTAGACACAAGGACAGTTTTTTCCTGAATGCCATCACTCTGCTAAACAACTAATCACTGTCAAATTATTTACTGTGTTACTATTATTATTCTCATCCTTCCTATTACCTTCCCACTTATGTCTATATGGTTATGACTATAACCATGTTGCTTGTATCTCTACAATTTATATAGTTTTATTTGTTTCCTAGTATGATTTGATTACTTATTAGTAACCTATGACTATCACTATGTGTTGTATCTTATGATTCTTGATGAATGTATTTTATTTTTTTCTTTATGTACACTGAGAGCAAAGGCACCAAAGACAAATTCCTTGGGTGTCCAATCACACTTGGCCAATAAAGAATTCTATTGGGAATACTAAAAAGGAATTGTAGCAGAGAAAACAGATACTTGATTTCATACGTAACTACTGCCGTAAGATTAGCCTTCGCATATTATTGGAAAAGACGTTATACCACCAGAGGAAATTATAATTCGTAAAATGTGCCAAACTGGACAAGCTAACTTTAAGATTAAAGGATAAGGAAGAATCTTTATATTTTACGGTCTGGGACAGATTGTATACATGGTTAAAGAACAGATACAAAATGGATAAAGGATAAGGGAAGTAGACTTTTTTGGATAGTAATAGTTGAGGTGTAGAAGTGTATATAGTACAGGCAGTCCCCGGGTTAAGTACATTCGGCTTACGTAATATTCGTACTTACGTACACTTCCATCGGGACCGGAAG